>PVJA010020008.1:27439-37668 GCA_004027025.1 Myocastor coypus | reverse complement strand
GAGTGCTGGGATTACAGGCGTGCGCCACCACACCCGGCACTGACTTTTATTTTGAACAACCGTTAAATCAGGGGAAAGCATGAACGCAGTCCCTCACTACCACAAATTATGCAGTCGAGTTTCCCACACTTGGGGAAACTGCAGGGGTCAGCACATCCAAAGTGCAATGGATAAGCCTCGCCCTGGGAAAACCACCTTCGTAATCATGGTATCTCCCCTGCCAGGTAAGTATAAGATTGTGATTTTGGATATTAGATTTTTCATGTCCATTAAGATTTGTCTAATATAACTTGGTGCTCCTGTGTTGGGTACATACATGTTTATGAGTGTCACCTCTTTGTCTTGCATTTGACCCCTAGCTAGTATGTAGTGGCCTTCTTTATTTTGTTTGATAAATTTTAGTTTGAAGTTTAGACTGTCTGCAAACAGGATTGCTACCCTTGCCTTTTTTTTTTTTTTTTTTTTTTTTTTGAGGTTTTAGGCCATATAGTACTGTTTTCCTTCCTTTAACTTTCAGCCTATGAGTTTCTTTATGAGTTAAGTGTGTTTCTTGTATACAGCATATGGTTGGATTTTGCTTCCTTATCACTCTGCCAGTCTATTTATTTTAATTGGATAATTGAGTCCATTTACATTGATGGTTATAATTGAAATGTATTGACTTATGATTGACATGTTTTTTACTTACTATTATTTAGTCCTTTTTCTCCTGTTTAATTGGCTGCCCTTTTTAGTGTATTCTTTCTGGTCTTATTTCTAGAGATCAGGTAATTTTATTCTCCTAAAATAATTTTTAGTAGTTTGTGTAGAGTTGTCTTTGGTATCATGAAATTCTTTAGTTGTTCCTTGTCATGGAAGTATTTCACTTCTCCCTCATATTTGAAAGAGAGTTTTGGGGTACAGCATTCTGGGCTGGAATTTGTTTTCATGGAGAACTTGAAGAACTCTGCTCCATGCCCTTCTTGACGTCATGGTTTGTGAAGAGAAATCTACCGTTATTCTGATGGATTTTCCTTTAAATGTGATCTGTTTCTTTTCCCTAGTGGCTTTTAGTATATTATTCTTCTGCTGAATTTCTGGTATCTTGACTATTATATGTCTGGATGTGTTCTTAGTGGGATTAATGTTATTTGGAGCTCTGTATGCTTCAGTTACCTAAGTGTTATATTGTTTTCTCATATTTAGGAAGTTTTCTGCTATTACTTCTGCCTATATTCTTTTTATATCATTTGTATGGAATCTTTCTTTCTCATTGATTCCTATTCATCTCACATTGTTCATTTTTGCATCATCTTACAGATGATGAATTATTTTTTCCTGCATCCTGGTTGTTTTTAAGAGATCCTTTCTTACCTTTTCACTAGCTGAGATTGTGTCTTCAAGATCTGAAACTCTGTCTTCACTTTCTTTCATATGGTGCTGCCAGCTTGCTACTGAGCACTTATTTTCCTGTATATCTCTTTGAAACTGTTTTATGCAATCTCTTTCTTTCATATGTTGCTTATTCAAGAGGGTTTATCATTTTTCTCTTCTCTAATTTTTTATCAATGTCTTCTTCAGTAGTATTTAAGTCTTTCATTATAGTTTAGCTATCCTTTCTTTCTCTACTTTAGAGATTGTTTCTGCTCTCATCTCTCTACCTTTCTGCAGTTTTTCCCCTACTTTAGATGCTATTAACTTAGAAATGTCTTTTTTTACTTCAGAGGTTATTTCTGGTCTGAGTTCCTCTATACTTTTCTGCAGTTGTTTTTCAACTTCGCATTCATTAATTCATGCATTTCATTTTTTACTGCAGATCTGAGGTCCTCTATATGTTTCTGCAGTTGTCTTTCTATCTCAGATGATACCAATTCAGAGATTTTCGCTACATGATTCCCATTTTCTTCCATGGTAGTGTCTCCTATATTTTTTCTGGGTGGGTCAGGAACTGAGATTGCATCCTGCTCTTTCTCTTTGTCACTTTGTATAGCAGTGACTTCGGCACTTTGGTGAAGTTATACCATTAGTGCCTATCGAAATTTGGGTCCAGATCTACCAATTTTGATCCCATCCATATGTGCCTGACTGGGTCAGGCTGCTATACTCAGCTTCTTCCTGCTGTAGATTTTGGAAGAGAGCCCACTGTGCTCCTCTGGCAAGATGCTCAGCTCTTGGATTAGCTGGTCGCATCTGACCCCTAGTCTCTCTACAGGGAATTTTGCTGCAAGGTTCCACAGCAGATGCCAGAGCTGGGTTCTGGGTGAGGAAGAAGCTCCAGTGGCAGGAGGGCGCATGCCTAGTATTCCTGCCTGTGCTCCCACTAGTCACGGGCTGTGTATGGGAGTGGAGTTCTGGTTGGCAGTGCAAGAGGGCACATGCAGGCCAAGTGTTCCTGCCTGAGTGCTGGCACAGTAGAGTTGGGGCAGTGCGTGGGTTGGAGTTCCAGTGGTGGGGCAGGGTGGGGAGCACACAGATGGAGACGTCCTAGCTGGGCACAGGCCCGGTCAGTCAGCATGGGTTGGCAGGGACAGAATTCCTGTGCCTGGCAGCACAGGGGCATGCATAGGTGGAGAGGTCCTACCTGGGCACAGTCCCAGTAGGTCAGCATGGGTGGGTGGGCAGGTGAGAGTCCTCTTGATGGATAAGAAGTGTGGCCAACCTTTGGGTCATTAATGAGGAGCTTCCAGTAATCTCAATATTCTCTTAGGAGACACCCTCAATAAATTGGTCATTAGCTTAAAGATAAAGTCTTTTAAAAAGTGCAAATGGGTTTTCTCTTAAAAGACTGTTTTGGTATTCAACTAAAGTAAGAAAAAAAGGTTTACACATGTGTATGGTAACTCATTATTGCTAATCTCATGGAGTATACAGGTCTTCTACAATGTTAAACAGAGATTCTTATTGTGATAAGACCTTCAAAACAAGGGGGAAGGCCTTGTGATGTATATCTCATTTAAGGATAATTACGTGAAATATTCATATGTATTAGATAAAGATTGGTTAAAAGAGTTATATTATGTCAAAATGAAAATGTAAGCATGTCATAAAATGTCATAAGAATGGCCTTCTACAATGTTGTATATGATTTAATTTCTAAATTTTTGCATAAAATTGTGTAATTGTTATTTGTTAACATTCTGTAGGGATTTAAGTGTCAAAATATCCATGCTTATTGGAAAATAACAATACATTTTATGTCTAAGGTGTTTAATATTCAGATAGATTGTAGTGCTAAATTTACTGCCTCTGTTAGAGGGTAATGTCATTAAGCTTTTCTTCTGGATGTTTAATAACTAAGATTTGCAGACCAAATATTAGAGAGATAGATGGGCTAAAAGGATAGCCAATTTTTTGGTCCTAGCCCTTGAAGGTCAGTGAAGATTCAGGATGTAAGAGAACCTCTGCTGTGACATCCTGTAACTCAGTTGTGGCCCAGATAGTCTGATCTAGGAGATCATGGAGCCACAGAGGAAAGGTATTGATGTATAGTGTGCCTGAGAGTCACTTAGAGAAAAATAATCTCTCAGGCTCTCATAGAGAGCAAATTGGTCAAGCAATGGCCATGACTCATCGGCCACTGAGGAGTCATGGCCATGGTTGACCGACATTGACAGAAGATCTACAGGTACAAATGCTGTACATGGTTCCAAGATAAATCCTGAGGAGATTAGACTGACCTTGCCAGATAGCAAAAGTTATACTTGTGTTTATATAGGTCTTGCTTTAACTTGGTCTTAATCATCCAGCAGAAAATTATAGCCATGAGATATAAAAATAATTCCATACTAATATGCTAAGCTGTAAAAGGCTCAAGTGAACTACAACTGACAATTACCAGCTATCCTAAAAACATACTTCTGTTGTGGACTGTTGGACTATATAGGGTTGGTTACATTGAATTCAAGTACCTACAATCATTGGACTGACATCAAGTATAAAAAGGTCCCTTAAAGACCTCCAAATACAGCTTCTCCAACTGCAATGCAACATCCATCTTGGAGAACACAATACAAAAAATGGGGATATGGTGGGAGCCGCAGGAAGCCAGGATACTGATCAAGTGTGAGTAGGTGAGACTGGGCCGCAGTGCCTAAAACAAACAAGCTATCCAAGTGCTGAGAAAAACATCCTGCCTAGTTCAGGTCAGCTATTCGTTGTTAGGCAACCTTGTGTCATGTGATACAAACTTTGCCAAAGTACAAAAAAAAACGCTCATTTTGTCATGTGTGTAGTTAGTCTTGCCCATCAGGCAGACTAGCAACCAGCTAGCCCAACTTTTAGCCCAGCTTTTCATCTTCTTGTCTATCTTTCTCGTTCCTGTTGCCATGTCTCCCAGGGTAGAACTGTTCATAGTAAGACCAACAGATCCATATATTAGCCCATCTTCCCTCTCTTGTCCTCGTATTCCTGTGGGTAACAGTACTGTGCTCACTGAGTGGTTCCAGAGACCACCTTGGAAGGCAGTGGGTTGTCCTTGTCTGTATCAGCTTCTAGTGGCTGCTGGAACAAGGCAGCCCAAATATAGTGGCTTAAGCCACACACCTTTGTTTTTACAGCCCTGTGAGTCAGAAGAGTCTATGACATAGCCAACAGGGGTTCCTGATAGAAGCTATGGATATGAACCCTTTCCTTGCCTGTCCCTTCCCAAGGCACCTACCATCCTTGTCCATATCTCTACCTCCATCCTCAGAGGGAGGCGCCTTCTGTGTCTCCCCGTATCTTCCCTCATACAGGCCCTGCCTAAGCATGCCAGGCCTTAGGGATTATGAAGCTTGCAACTGTGGGTTCCAGGGCAGTCTGGTCACCAGTGAAACCTGTGCTCCAGCACAGGGCTGAAAATCCCTAAGGAGCTTCACAAAATGCACAGAGGCCCTTGGACCATCCTTCCTGGGGAAAAAACTAAGGAGACACAAGGTGGTGCCCGTAAAGATTCCCCCAGGTTCTGGTGTAGTGGGGAAGCTCCTCCTCCTGCTCACTTGGCAAAGGAGTGTGGGATGAATGTGTGTGCAGCTTGGCAAGACAGAGGTGACAGTCACCAGAAGAGGGGGCACTGTAGGGCAGCATTGGCGAGGGAGGAATCAGTGGGGACAGAGCAAGAGAGTGACTGGGTCCTTGTGGAAGGCTGCAAAAGCCTGTCTGAGCCTACAGGAAATGGGCCCCATATGGAGAGTTCTGAGCTGGAAACTGATCAGCAAGGAACATAGCTAATTTAAGAAAATTAATGAGGGGCTGGGGAGATAGCTCCGTAGCACAAGTGCCTGCCAAGCAAGTGCAAGGTCGTCAGTTTGAACCCTAGTCCTGCAATCAATCAATCAATAAATCAATAAATAAATAGAAAATTAATGAATTAAAATTAAGCAATTTAAGAAAGCTAATCTGTTCGTGGGATGTTGGTGACCTTCGATTGTTTGAAATGAGAAAGACAACCGGAGAGAAGGAGCAGCAGCTGAGAAAGACAGGGACCTAGACGCGGGCTTTGGTGGTAGACACAGGAGGGTACAGAGGACTCAGAGGCCATCACAAAACATGAGCACCACCCTTTGCCCTGCTGCCATACCATACACATGGGATGGCTGATGGGCATAAGTTGGCACCATTACAAAAGAGAACCCTGCAGAAGTAGAAGAAGTGGTAGGAGAGGAACAAGAATATGTGGGAGAAACGCTAAGTGGTGATTTTCCATCTAGCACATACTTTACAGTGTTCTGGGCACAGGCTGCCCTCTCTGCCAACACTGCCTTTCCTTCTTAAAACTACTGGAGGTGCTTATCATTCTCCCCATTTCACAGACAGGGGCCCCAAGGCTTGGGGAAACGAAACAGTCCTTGCCCACATTACTGCAGAACCCAGATGGAAACTCCCATCTGTTTAGACTAGAAGCCTGAATTCTTTTCAGTCTAGGGTGCTCTGTCCTTGCATTACCAAATAAGGAAAAAACTTCATTCTTAATGGTTTTCAAATATTCTCGAACTGTTCCACCTTATCCTGCCCCAGCTAGGGTCACTCCTGAAGGGTCCCAAGGTAGATGGTACCGTTATGGGTGAGCACTGGCTGACCTTTCTTGCCCGGAAACAGGAACAACGTTCTCCCATGTGGTAGAACCCTATCAGATGGGCTCTTTTTGGTCAAGAACAGCTATAGCATAGCATGGCCTCAAGCTCTGCTCTTGTGTACGGCACATGTGTGAAAGGTCCGAGCATGCAGAAGCCATCTAGGAGCTCAGAGGCTCTACACATGAGAAAGGCATCCGTCCATATCCTGTCAAAGATGGACTCTCACCCAACACCAGCCTGCCTGGAGCCAGCAGAGCTGCTGCTGGCAGGGAGGGCCAGCTGGGAGCCCCATGCTCTGTGGATGGCAGGGCCCATGCAGTTAGTGATGTTAGAAAGGCTCCACATCGCATGGGGGAAAGATGAGCTGGGTGCATTCATTTCAAAAAGTAAATGGCTTAGCATGGGTACCATGGGGGGGGGGGGGCTTGGTCACTATCCTATACTTTACCCATGTTGGCAGCATCCTGACAACTCTTAAGACAGGTACAGAGTGTAAACCCATACTGATTGATACTCTGTGTGGACATGTTAGCTATGATTATGTTAATGTAGATTTCACTGAGTAGATTAGGATACAGTGACCACGGTCCCTTTTGCCATACAAAGTCATATGCACTGTGGAAGGCAATGGTTATTTGTGTGGACTGATAAAAACATGGTTTATTTTCTTCAGCAGTAAGTCAGCACGTTTTCATATAAGGGGCGTTAATTATTTGAAACGCATAGTGCCTGTTCAATAATGATCTCCACCCAAGCACATGTGTCAGTCCTAATTTGTTCCATGTGTGCCAACCAGATGACAGTGCTGTCCTGGGAATAGGGAAGGGGGCAGGTGAGGGGCACATGGCTCAGCCATCTGAATGTCCCTGTCTAGTGCACACTGGGCCACGGAGGCATGGTGTCAAACCCTTGACCACAGCAGGAAGGACTCCAGGGAAGAGCAAGCAGGGTCCCAGATTTGATGAGAGGTCAGGGACCTGGGCGTGGAGCACGTGCAGGGGAGGGGTAAACAACAAGAATGGCTTCAGGGGATGTCATGGAAAACTTCATAGATTAAGAAAATGATACTGGGTCGGCAGGGTCAGATCAGGGAGGGGCTCTAGGGACCAACCAGGTGCTCCAAGAAAGGATCAGTCGAGTTCAAGGTTGGTTTGAATTTCAGAGAAGACCCTGTGACCCCAAGCAGGAGGGTTAGAGAGGAAAGATCAAGGTCAGGAGAGAGATGGGAGACCAGGTGGAGCTACTGATGGGGAGTGGACCTGGTGGTGGACGGGCCCCCCAGGCGGGCAGCCCACTGGATACCAGGGTGCGGGAGGAACACCAAATGGATCTGGATTTCTGCCTTCCCACGCTGAAGCAGGAACCCCAGAGAGAGAGCATCCAGAGGGATTCCTGGGACATGGGAAGGTTGATTTCTGGCCTTGGAAGTCATCTGAAAATGAATGAGGTTGCCCGAGGAAGGGATACAGTTTTTAAGGCAAGATCCTGGAGACATCAAGGTGTTGGAATGAGTACAGAATGAGGAAACCAAAGGGAAAAGAGGAGGACTGCTCAGAAAGTCTAGGAGGGCCCCTGAGGAGAGAGTAGGGCTATAGGAGCAGGGTGTGGGGTTGGCCACCCTCAGCAGCAGCGGGGACAGTGTTACCCCACCTGGAGGCCTTGGCAGGTGGTTGAGAGAGAGACAGGGCTTGGAGCAGGACACGAGGCCTGAGGTGGGAGGGAGTGGGGCTTCCAGGATGGGAAAGGCCATTCTCTCTGAGTGAGAGAGGGAGACAGGTAGGCTTGCTTAGAAGGGTAAGCTGCCAGAGAGGGCAGTGAATGCAGATGTGACAGACTGGGGACAAGACGTCGAGGTTCTTCAGGAAATGAGAACACAGTGGGGAAGGAGTTCCAAAGCAAGGTTCTCCAGGTCAGTCTATCGTCAGAATTCTAGTGAAGCATTCTGAACCTGCAGATTCTATAGCCACCTCCCAGCCCTTATGGATAAGAGCAGGGAGTCCTAGGGGCCTGGCTATGTCTTAGTGATAGAGCACCTGGTTAGTATGTGCAAGGCCTGGACACCAAAACATACATACATACATACATACATACATACATACACACATGTGTAATACACATATAAACAAACTAGATAAATGCTTTCCCACTGATACTTTTAGACAGCCAGGTCTGAGGGCCCTCACACTGAGGCATGGAGAAAAGAACTGTGCAGCTGTAGACTCAGGAAGCCACACATCAAGCAGCTGACTAATGGCCCACAGCTCTTTCTTGCTGCCCAGCAATTCCCCAAGATTCAGTGCTGAGCCCACCTCCTACTCAGCAGACTTCACCCCAGGGCATTGCCATGGGGCTGCACCAAATGACAGGAGAAAGTGGTAATAAACTGCTTTGCACATCTACTGCAACCCCAAGCAAAGGGCAGGGGAGAAGCTCGAGACAGGCTTCCTGTGGGGGAAGCTGTGACAGGTTGTCATAGCAGAGATAACCTTGCTCCTCTGAGGCTTGTCTAAGGAGTGTGGGGCTCAGACCAGAGCCTGGATAATGGTGGCAGCCAGATCTTTCCCCTTTTCTGTCCAGTTCCCAGTGGATGCTTTAGTTTTGAATTCTGGGCAAAGCTCTACAGCACGGTTCCCACTCACCTACCCTATGTCGCAGGCAGGCACAGAAAGGAGCACCCTGAAGTGGGCAGGTGCACACAGCCTCCCAGGGAGAGAGGCAGTGGTGCTCCCTGGACTAGGCTGAGGCTGGAAATACCCTTTGAGTTCTCCTGGGGTTTGGCTTGTTGCATGGCACTGTGGGAGCGGGAAAGGTGCTGGATTCAGAGACATCTTAACATGTCAGGGTGAAGGGGTAAAACTGTCTTTCAAAGCAACTGCTCTGATTAATATGCCTGGGCACTTAGACCAGCTATCCAGTATGATCCCAGATGTCACCAGCAGCTGGCTCTGTGGTCATTAAGACATGACCCTCATCAGGGGCCATGAGCTATACCTGAACACCTTTTGTCACTCCTCCGGGGACAGCAGGTTGAACAAATTTCTTTGTGGCACTACCTTGAACATGTGCTGTGGATCCAGAAAGGAAGTCTCTTAGGGACAAGCCACACCCCAAGAGCCAGGTCCTCCTAGCAAAGGCTACATGGTTGGGCCACAATGAGATAAGGTCAGGATCACCTGCAAAGCTCCATTTCTCTTATGTCCTGCTTAGGGCCATAAGAAGCAATGGGGATTATAAAATGAAACTCCCTACGACCCCCACCTTGATTCCAATTCGTTCTTATCATTGCACACTTATTTTAGCCACAAAGGGGGAAACAAGACAGCAACAAGCTTGGAGGTGTCTGGAAAGCTTGGGCTCAGGGTGAGCAGAGCCTTGGGGGTGAGCAGGATCACTGTGACTGTGGCCTAGGTGAGCACAGGCAGTCTGCAGAAACAGGGCCAGGGCCAGAGCCAGGGCTCAGCGTGCCACTGCAGGGGGACTCCTGCCACCTCTGTCTTCTCAAGCGGCAGGGCAGGAGGCTTTGGACACTGTGGTTCTCTGTGCCACGTGGAAAGACAGTGCTGTTCTGCCAGCTCTATTACCCTAAAGCAGAGTCCAGGAGAAGGTTCTGCTAGACCCACCACAGCGTCAGAGCCGCCCAGGCTATGTTCAGTGGTGCAATGTGAGCTGAGCATATGCAAAGTGTGAGTCCCCAACACGCACATATACACATACGTGTACACATGCATATGCACACACACACACACAGACACACACCTAAGTGCACACGCACACAAGGCACATCAATCCAGGCAGAAAGCAAGCCTTTCCTAGAAGCACACTGAAACACTCATTCTAAAAATGTTTTGCAGAGCAGCTTGGGCCTACAGGGAGACCAGGAAACAGAAAACCAGTAAAGCATAGTGCTAAGAACAACACGGCACTTCTGGTGTTTCCACCCTTGAGCGGCCTTAGATCCCTTCAGGATGAACCTCCTTCGTTCCCTTTGTCCTGGCCCAGCAGGAGGAAGGGTCTGTGGATGGTTTCCAGCACTGGGAAACCCAGAGCAGATGTGGCACCATGGTCTCTCAGCAGTTCACTGAGTCACCCATAGGTCTCTCCTGAAAGTAGCTTCCTCCTGAGGATGGAGAGGACAAGACCAGCGAGTTCCTAATTTGCATCTGTCCTGTCACATCCCCGCCTCACCCCCCCCCCCCC
>PVJA010020008.1:0-27339 GCA_004027025.1 Myocastor coypus | reverse complement strand
ACCTGCTCCACAGGATCTTCCCAGCTTCTGTGGATTGTGTCACTGCCATCACCCTGAGATTCCCAGTGGCCGCCTGCTGTCATTCTGAGGGGTTACGTGTGGATGGGGCCTAGCTCTTAGTGCCCAGCAGGCACTTCCGAAGCTGAAGCTGATGCATGGCAAAACGAAAGGATGAAATGGACGGAGTATGGCTTTTAGAAAGAAAGGCTTGTCTGTGTGGGCTGCTCTAGCCAGGTGACCTATAAACAACAGACTTGTGTTCCTCACAGACCTGGAAGCCAGAAGCCCAAGGTGACTGTGCCAGTGAGGTCAAGCTGCAGTGTTGGTGCCTCTCCCTGTTTTCCTTTTGTCTTTGGGGCTGGGAGAGGCTTGGATCCCTCATTCCCAGTAAGAGAACCATGTTCAACCTGGGCTCCAGTCCTCGACCTCAGCAAGCCTCATTATTTCCCAAAGGCTCCACCTGTTAATACTACCACTCTGGGGATCAAGGCTTAACAGTGAACTTGTGGAGAGGGTCACAAGCACACATCCACAGCAAGGAGCTGTGTACCACCTGGGAAGGCAGGTTTCCAGGTCCAGATGTTTCCTCCCACAAAGGCTCCGCTGGAGATGGCTCCCACGGGCTCGGTGTATGTCGCCTCTGGGGATTTGGTAATGTTCTCCCAGTGCTCGCGCAGCTGTCCCAGCTTGCTACATGGTAGGAAAGACAAAGCAGAGTCCTTAGGGATGGTTTCCCCGTATTGGAAACCATCCACAGACCCTTCCTCCTGCCGGGCCAGGACAAAGGGAACAAAGTAGGTTCATTCTGAATGGGTCCAGGAGTGATCAGGGATGGAAATACCAGAAGCGCCACCAGCTGGAGTACTATTGCTTTTTTTAGTGGACATGAACAATGTGACCATTCTTCACTCTACCTATTAAAAACATTATTATAACTAAGGTAATTGTCATGGCATCTATCTAGATGTTTCCCCCAAACCCAGTGGAGGAACTACTTGTTCTTTCCTAGAGCTATGTCATGTGGTGTGGGCCATCTCTGCTTCCAGCGGAGGATAATTTCCTACCAGGATTCCTGGGATCAGGCTAATAAGGCTTCCTCCACTTAGAGCTGCCGGGGATGCTCACACCTCAGGGATTACCACGCTCGCAGGAAAAGGCTCTCCCATGGTCTTTATTTTGCAAGTAACCATCTTGGGCCAGGGATGTAGCTCAGTAGTGCAGTGCTTTCCTGGCAAGCATGAGGTCCTAAGTTTGATTCCTACTTTTAAAAAACAGTAACTAAGTCAAATAGACTTAACACATAAAGGAATTTACTGGTTCTCATAACTGAAAAAGTGCAGAAAGGCAGTGTGGGCCAGTGGCTAGGGGAGTGGGCTGCAGGGTCAGACTGCTGAGTGTTATTGCTGACATCAGTTCCTGGCTGTGTGAACTTGTAAGTTATTCTCCCTCAGTAAGCCTAACTTCACTTTAAACATTTTGGAATCCAGTTCCTCTTCTGTGAGATACAGTTATAGTAATATCCATATACAAACAAGAAGCTTGAAATAGATTATGCACTTAAAGTGTCTGGAACATACTCAGTGCTTAATAATTGAATATTGATTTTTATTATTAATATAAATTCAAGGTTGGTTTGATTCCTTGGCCCAATAATTCCCTAGAGTCCCAGTGTTTTCCATGCCTCTGCTGTCTTCCACAGCAGGGTTTTTGGGCCTTCATCACAAGGCCGATAACGCTCAGGGTAACAAAATAATTGCAAGAATTGCAGGTTTTATATCCATATACCATGTGAAATAATTAACCATGGAGCTAGAAGTGGAGCCAGCTCCCCTTAGAGCACCCACCTCGTGGAGGAGGCATGGGCTCCTGCATGAAAAGTGGAAAGAGGGTAAAATGGTGCTGAGTAAACACTGTGTCCATTAACAGAAAAAATGTGTTTCAAAGCCAAGCAAAGAAGTGATACACTGGCCTGTCCTCTCCAGATAGGGGTCCTGGCTGGTTTTCCAGCAGAGGCCCTGACAGGCTGGTGATTCACACCCTTGTGTCCTCAGCCTCCCCGGCTCAAGCTTGGCTATGCTGCTAAAAAGGATCTCAGACAGCCTGCATCAGGCAATCCAAGCCCAGGTGTAGTCCCAGCCAATGGCCAGGCTGGGTTGCCCAACACAAGAGGGAAGAGGCATCTGGAAGATCCTGACCTGGACCATCACATCTTCCTTATTACCAGGGCTTTTGCTAGCTGGGGCCCCAGTCACTCTGGGGCAGAGATAAATATGCCTGTGTACTCCTGTCCATGTGGCTGGCCCACAAGACTGATGAACACAATCCAAGGGGGCTTTTCCCACACCAGTAGGTCTGAGATGGGCCACTAGCCAGCAATCAAAGAGGAGCAATAGCATTACTGGGCAATGTGGCGATGGTGGAGAGGGGAGGCTGAGCTCTGGGTGCCCATGCTACCACTCAGCATCTGATTAGGTTCTTAGAGGGCCTGCTGCCCTTGGCCCCTGGGCACAGAGACACTTGTTCCATCCCTTGACCTAGAGCCATGCCCAGACCAAGCCAAGATGACTGAAGAGAAATGAAGATTCTGCTGGGTAACACCCGACTGGGGCAATCAGTTTTATAGGAAATTATCAAGAGATGCCAGCCCAAGCACAATACAGTCTATGGCCTGAACAACTGGAGCTGGCAGGCTGGGGAAGAAAGAGACATCTGTCCTGTAGCTGGGTGGTCCTGACTTCAGCGCCCCCTAAGCATGGTTACCACCCTCTCTCGCCTGCCTTCTCAGCCCCCTACTCCATCTAGGGATGAGAGACTGAGCCAGAGGCAGACATGAGGATTTCCTCAGACACAATGCTGCAGGAAAGAGGAAGGGCTGAGGCAGAGCTCCCTGAGGGCCTGACCATTGTTCAGGGACAGACTGATGAGCCACAGAGAAGAAAAGCAAAGCAGGGCCCCCGTCAGAACATGACACTGGAACAACAGTCCTGCTTTGTGTGTCAGAAGACACCAGCTCCCTGGGGTCTCTCTTCAGGATGTACACAATGATTTAAGGAAAGACCATGAACTAAAGCCTACTGTTATGATGAAGTCCTTTCCTCAGCTGGCGTGGCCTTCACCAGGCGGGGACAGGCCTAGCAGTCCAGAGGTCCCAAGAGGACCTGGAGATAGCACGGGCAGTGACTTAAGCCCAGGAAGACTACAGGGGAGGGGACAAAAAGATGTGCTAACTACACAGATGTGAAGTGGGAGGTGTGTGCAAGCTGGGTCAGGCTGCAGCTAGAAGCAGAGCAAAGAAAGATTTCAGTGTTGTCCCAGAGAAACCTCAGTGGCCAGGGAGGTGTTGGGCCAATGGCAGAGCTGCTGGCTATGGGCTGTGGGCTTCAGGAGAGACCAGGACCCCTCAGAGACAGAAGTAAGCCAGGCCAGGCCTAGCACTGATGACAGCATCCAGCCAGGGGCACCCCTCTGCACAGGCTCCGGGCTCTGTCCTGGCCAAGAAAGAGTTGGTGCAGAAGGCACTCATGTCCAATAAAACTGAAGAGCAACCTTGGTGAGTATTAATAAATACACCTCCTGGTTTTGTTTTATTTTTTAATTTTATGTATTTGGTACAGGGTCTCACAATGCAGCTTGGACTCAGAGCAATCATCCTGTTTCAGCCTTCTCAGCAATGGGATTACAGGCATATGCCACCTTGCCTGGTCTTGGTGGCTGGCTTGGTGCACCCTGGGCAGGGCTGCCATGGCATGCAGTACCAGGGATTGAACCTGGGTCCTTGCACTTGCCTAAGCACGTGCTTAGACCACTGAGCTATCTCTGTGGCCCTACCTCTTATTCTTATTCATCCCCTGGTCACTACCTAGTGAAGACTAATTATCTTCAGGATGAACACAAAGCAGGTGACACAACACATTCTGGGGAATTCTGATGTGAACCCAAAGGTCATATTGGTTCTAAACGTCAGCTCAGTGGTCCCCAGCCCAGCCTTTCCCAGCACATTGTGTTACGGCGTGTGACACTATCTTCACCACTAACCAAGGTACATATAGGAAGCATCCATCTTCCAGCAATACAGAGAAATGAGGATAAAGAGGGCCCCAAACTAGGGCACCTCCTTGCACAACCTCCACTAGACATCCAAGCACATGTGGCTCTCGGCATTCAGCCCCTTCTTGGGAAGAAAGGCAACACTGAGCTCCAACAAGCACCTACAAAATGCTATGCACAGAATGAGTGCAATTGTCACACAAAATATGTGCAAGACACCTGGTTGAATTTGACTTCAGACAAGCAAAGGGCAGTATTTTCATCATACAATACTTGAGATATAGTAAAAAGTAATTCCCTATTTATATGAAATTCAAGTTTAGATTTGACAATATTTTCATTGATCTATCTAAAGTTCCAAGTAACTGGGCATCCCCCATTATCAGACACAGATAAGCGGGCAACCTTGCCAGGCCGCGTGGGTGCCTCTCAACACCCTTCATGCATCTCCTACAGACCCAGCACCAGAATCATCCTACTCTAAAACTTTGCTAAAATGGTCAGAGATGGTCTCATTTAATTTTCACAGTAGTCCTCTAAAGCAGATATAATAGGTTAGGAAACTGAGTTAATAACACATCTACACAAGAGTGCCATCTCAGACCATGCAAAACCACAATGTCAAGTACACCTTTTTTTCTCCATATGCCCTAACTTATGAAAATTATTAATATTTGAGCAAAAATTTGGAGGAAATTTGATTTTTTTTTTGAGGCATTGTCATACGCATAGTACAGACTGGCCTTGAACTTGCTTATGTAGCCCCGACTGGCCTTGAACTCACAGGGATCCTCCTGCCTCAGCTGCCTGACTATGGGGATTATGGGTGTGCACTACCACTCCCAGCGGGATATTTGATCTTGACCCCATAAAAACAAAGGGACAAAATCTATGCATGCCTCCATGAGGGTTCTAGGAGGTCAGATCTTGTCTTTGTGTCCCCGGTTTTGGTATACAGGTCACCTGACAACAAACTGTTAGATAATTCAATAAATACTCTGCCTACTGACTGAAAAGACTACTTGCTGGCTCCCCTAATCCCTTCTGGTTTACTTCTTGGCCTCTGGCTCTACCCTCCTGGAGGCTGCTCTTCCAGCCTCCTCTGCAGCCAGGGGAGGAGATGGAACTGAGCTTGGGCCCTGGTGCAGTGAATGTAGTGATGCTGCTGTAGCTTGTATCTGGAATGCGCCTCGCAGGCGCCAGTGTTGGAAGCTTGTTCCCAGTTAGTGGTACTAACAGGAGTTGGAGCCCAGTTGGAGGAAGCAGAGGTCCCTGGCAGCTTGCCTTTGAAGGGTTTATTTTGAACCAGTACAGCTTCCCCCAGATCCCCTCCCCCTCCCCCCCCTCCTTTCTCTGTGTCTTTCTGTCTTTCTATCTCTCCTTTTTTGCTGGTTACAATACAGACAACCAACCATGGACTAAAATTTTTGAAACCAAAAGCCAAAACAAACCTTTCGTCCTTTAAATTGTTTCCCAGCAATGGTCAAAGCCATAGGAAGCTAACAGGTAAATAGATGAAAACTTCCCTGGTCATCTCCAGACTAAATCCAGCTGCCTTAGAAATTTGTCCTTTTCCTTTCCAGTGGACTTGAAGGCAGACATGGCTGTGGCCCAGTGTTAAGTATCCCACAAAAGGACATGCATTGAAAGCCAGGTGCTGGGTAATTGTGCTATTGGAAGCTGGTAAAACTTTCAGGAGTGGTGGACCACTGGAAGGAAGTGAGGTTACTAGGGGCATAACACTGAAGGGCATTTTGGGCCCCAGCCTAATCCTCTCCTCCTTTTGCTTCCCAGCCACTGTACACTTAGCAACTTTGCTCCAACATCCACTCTCCACCATGATTTACCACAGGCCACAGCAGTGGGGGCCAAGCAACTATGGACTAACACCTCTAAAACCATGAGCCAAAATAAATCTTTCTTAGAGGGGATTCTCTTAGGAATTTGTCACAGTGATGGAAAGCTAGCCAATCCACCCACCTTCAACCATGGGGACTAGGATGACATCTGACTTTGGCAGAGCCTTGGTGAAGAATATTCACCAAGAAGGGGACATCCTAGAATGGAGCTGCCATGCCAACCTGTCTCAGCTTGGTTGTTTGACAAGAAAGGACTTAATTCTGTATGTCTCTCTGTAATGCTTATAATTCTCTGTGTTTCTGGAGGCTCATGAGCCTTCACTCAAATTCACAAACCCACCGCACACCAGACACTGTGCTGGGCAATGTAGAAAGGGATGTCCAGGATACAGGGCCCTCGGTGGAGACACACAGACACACAGTGTGCCAAGGGCTGCAAGGGGGCTGGATGTTCATGGAACAATACGGCAGAGAGAAGCAATGGACCTAAGCCCAAGAGTACAGGCTTCTCAGGGCAACTCAGGAAGAGTGGGGACTGTAGACATGCCAGTGCCAGTGTGCTATGTTCAGGGGCCAGCCTACCCTCTTCAGCTTTGCCCCTCTGTGGATAAAGAAAAGGTAAGGCCTTCAGGCTCAGTCCTAGACCCCTCCTCTCCTTAGGATATACCTTCTCATCGGGTTCCATCTCTTACATCCAGAGCATTACTGAAAGCTTAAGTGTTGAAGCGTTACCCCGTTGGATGTTTCAAAACCTAGAAATATACATAAAAACAGACCCATCCCATCACCCACTGAGTCTGGACCCTTCCTCATCTTAGAGACAATACTTCATCCATTAGCTGTCCAAGCCAAGGAGTCCCACAGCCCCTTTCTGAGCAGGTCCACATTTTCCATTTTGAAAATGCCTATACTGCCCATTCGTTTCACTGTTCCTGTCAGCCTTGCCTCCTAGAAGTCACTGTCAGCCCTTGCCTAGACCGCTGCCCCCTCTGGAGACTCCCACACTTGTGTTGCCTACAGTAGCTCCTAAGAGATTTTTAAAATGTTCCTCGGAGATTGCCTTCCTGCCGGCCCCTGCCAGCCGCATCCCTCCTGAACCTCTCTGGGCTGGGCCTGGCCCCCTGGGATTGTCCTCACGGGCCCTCTGCTACATGGAGCTCCTCATGGCAACTTCACACCTTTAGGTGAAGATTTGGTTAATGTCACTCTCCTCTCAGAGACAGAAAGTGTCCTAAGGACAGAGCCACATGGGCTGTTGTTGATACCACCGTGTCCCCAGCACCTGCCACATAGCTGAGTCAAGCTGTGTTCTATGTCTGGAGTTGGTAGCCCCGCCCTTCCCTCCCTGAGCTCACATGGCTTCCCTCCAGGACGCTGCCAAGACATTTTTCCTCCACATTTGTCAGTGGGACTGTGTGAGATGAGGTCATCACCTTCTCCTCAAAGCATCAGAACCCATCAGCGACTCCACAGCTGTAGACCATGGAAAACGCACTGGATTGGGTTAAGTAAAAACCCACCATTCACACAGTCAAAGTAGAAGTGAGCCTGAAAAAATGTGAGATTGAGCAAAAGGTTCTTGTGCAGAAGTGCGAGCCCCAGCAGTATAAAAAAAAAAAAGAAAAAGAAAAAGAAAAAAAATGTACTTCACCCACTGCTTGTCATAATGTACATTTAGTCTCCTAAGATTCTCTTCCAAAATACAAATGCATTTTCAGTGAGGTCCCAAAGGCTTCAGTGTGGCTTTGTTTTATTACATTGCCTGAGAGAAATCAAAAGAGAAAGCCTTGGGCAGCTGAGCAAGCCTCAGAGATGCTGGCGGGGAGGCTTCCCAAGGGTCCATGGCATCCAGAGACATTGCCGCAGGAGGGGCTATAGGCTTTACACTTGGCTACTCGCAGGAAAACACAATAGTGTGAAACACATTTAGCCTTCTGTCTGGGCCAGACCCATCCCATGGAGACTGGAGAAGAGGTCAGGCTGGCCTGGGCAGTCAGCACCCGGAAGTGAGGGTGTGGCCAGAGAACAACCCTGCCTGGACCCAGGGGCTTAGGGCAGCACAGCAGAGCAAAGGGACATGCTGAGAAGGCAGCAAATGCCAGCATCTCCCTGACCTTGCATACACCTGCCCAGCATGGGTCAGCAGAGCCGCCCCAGCAGCATAAGGGGTCAGGCTGGCACACACAGGGCCAACCTCTCCCTGCCACAAACCACCCAAGCTGCATCTGGGAGAAGAGGCAGGGGCAGATGACGAAGGGGCAGGCAGGAAAGGGGATCGGCTGTGGGATAGCTGTCCTCACATCTCTTTGGCACCACCTGTCTCTAGCGTCGGGCAGCGTTTCCTCTACAGTGGCATCCCACCCCTGCAGGACACATGACCCCACCCAACAGCCAGCATTGCCTGTGGTCACTGATCCTGTCCACTATTCCTAGCTTCCTTCATGACAAAGGAAGGGAGATCCCCCACCCTGCTTATCCTGGTGGGGCCCTTGGTTTTCCACCTAGCAGCTCACTCTGGTTTCTGGTGTGAGTGTGCAAGGGCACGTGTCTGCATGTGTGCATATGGAAGAGAGCACACGTGAAAAGCTGGTCAGGTTAGGGAGGATGGGTTTGCCCTTGAGATTTCCCGAGCCTTCTGCAGCCTCAAGCCACACTGGATTTCTGGTCCCAGTTTGCTTTTCATTCTCCTATGTTAGTACAGTCACAATACCTGGCCACAGTGAGGGCAGTTCCTGGGTAGGTAGTGGTCCCTGTAAGTGACACCCCTTCCCCTGCACGAGTGGGGATCCTTTCAGGGCAGTGGAGCTGTGAGGTAAGAATGCCCAGTCTACAGCCACTTTGCTTAAGGGTAAGCCCAGCTTTGCCACTTACTATTTATGGGACGTTGGACAAGTCACTTGCCTTCACTGTGCTCTGCTTTCCACTCCTGCAATTATGAGCAACAATACCTCTCTGTGTTAAAACATTAAAGGCATCCAGTGCTCAGAGCAACGGGTAGCACCAGACAGCAGAAGGAAGTGTGTGTAGACTTATTACTACTTTAGAGATAGCACTGTGTGGTAGTCTCTCTGCATTCTGGGCACCAGTGCAATGTCTGGCATGCTGCTGGCCTGCAAGGAGACCTTATTCAGCAGACATCTGGAGACTGGAGAGAGGCTCCAGCAAGGTCCAACAAGCTGGATGCCCATAGGTCAGGCAAGCTGCACCCATGAGTCTCTATAGCCCCGTCCTCTGGTGTCAACAAGGGCTAGAGGACAATGGACAGCTATGGAATGTGGGTACAGGGCTTCTGTTCAGGATGATGGAAATTTGAGCTGGAGGAAAGTGATGGTTGCACAACAACGTGAATGTACTTCGTGCCACGAGACCACGCCCTTAAAAATGACATCCATCTTGCCACACTTTTTAAAAAATGCTCTGTTCTAGGGGGCCAGGGATATAGCCAGTGGCACAAGCACTTGCGTGGCAGGCACAAGGTCCTGAGTTCAATTCCCAGCAACACGCACACATACACACACACCAAAAAAGTGCTGCTCTCCCTGGGTCTGGATCATCTGTCCCCAGAGGCCCACATGTGAAGGCCACATCCCAGGCTGGGCACTGCTAGAAGGTGAGAGCCTTCCAGGAGTGGGACTGGCAGGAGGTCTCGGGTCACTGGGGCTGCCCTTGAGGGTAACACAAACCTCAATCTTCTTCATCTTTCTCCTTCCACTCCCTGACCAAGACAAGTCTTGGACCTACCCTTGTTCCTGTTGCGATGGCCCCAAGGAGCAGCAGGGCCAACTGTGGGCTCAAACCTCTCAGGTTGCAAGCCAGGACAAATCTTTCTTCTGGATATGCTGGTGATCAGGCATTTGTGACAGTACAGGAATCTGGCTAACACAGGCCCTTGGGGAGTCCATCACTCACCAATGCTAACAAACTCCAGTAAGAGGCAGGCAGCTCCCTGCGACACACACACACTGCACACAACAGCTGCACGCAGTGCAGTCTATCAGAGCAGAATCTCATTCCAGCACAGCTTCTGGTCTGTGGAAAGAATCACTTTTTCCTCCCTGTTGTGAATGTCAAACTACTAAAGAGACCCAGTCCACAGGAAGGCTGAGCGCAAACACCCAAGTCAGAGCTACAGGCCTTCCAGGCACGCTTTCTGGCTGAAACCCAGGCCACCTGGTCTCCCCAGGCCAGCACAGCCCCATCTCTCTGGCCAGCTCCCACTCTCCCTAACCACCCTGGGGGCAGCCCTGGGAGATGCATACATGTTGCTCCCTTTGATAAGGAGCCCCTAAAATGCAGAGTAAGCACATTGCATCCATCAACGTGTGGCCAATGGGGTCAGACCGGGCCATGGCTGCAGGATGGTTTCTAAGAAGAACCCATTAGAGGAAGCACATTTGACTGGGGCTTCACAGTCCAGAGCAGCACATTCTCCTTTTAGTCATCTAAACAAACAGAAAGATGACGGAGGTGGCGGCCCCTGATGTGGGAAGGCAGGACTTGGCCCTGGCCAGACGCCAAAGCAGCTTCTGAAGAGAGACTCAGCAGCAGACATTTCCTATTAGGGCAAGAAGTCTGTAGACGAGGAAGGCTGGCTATGTATTTGGGGTATAGTTCACTTTAAAATTTTGATAGTTCAAAGAGGCCACTGCAGGCTTCACTGTGCCTTAGATGACTAGGCAAAGGCATAGAGTTCAAGAGAAGATTGGCAAATGCACTTTGGGAGCACTGGTCCTCAGACAATCAGACACACCCCGTGTCTAACAGAGGGCTGTACAGGTAGATGCTGGCATTGGCCTCCTGTGTTACCGTTGTCACGTAGCCATCCCAACTCAGCTCCCCACAGCCCAGAGACCAGCTGGGCCAAGCTGTCAGCCCAAGTTCCGGCCTCACCATGCCATGCATGCCCCTCCCTCACAGGCCTTAGGCACTCTGCTGTTGACAGTTACCTGCCTGTTGAGCCCTTCCCAGGCCAAGCTGTCTCTGGGAGGCCTCCTCTCCAGACAGAAGTGGTTCCCAGCAACCCCTGTCTGTGTGGCAGGGCAGCAGGTCAGTGCCCAGCGTCACTGAAGCTCAGCTGAGGCTGGCCCATTCTGCACAGACCTTGTTGGTCCTCACTAATCCCTGACAGAGCCCCTTACAGAAGAGGAAGCAGGCATGGAAGTCCAGGGCCTCAGTGAGCCTCCTACTCTGCCCCTTTCTGGCCTTGGGAAGGTCATCCCAGCCCTTTGTGGCTTAGGCCCTCCTCCTGGGAGGCAGAGAGACTGGTCATGGTGCCCACTTCGGAGGTCTAGAAGGAAAAGAACACAGAGCTGCAGATAGACAGGCAACCCTCATTCCCAAGACCAGGCCTATGGTGACTCAGAAACTGGACACCCTCTTGACAGTACTGGTGACAGATGGCAGGGAGTGTGGTCTGCACCTGTGAGCCATTCCCCTGGGAAATTCCTCAACCCATCCCCATGGTTCTTGTCAGGAACACTCGCCAGTATTCTGTCCAATTTCTTGGCTTTCAAGCAAGGTCCTGTCCTCATGGCCACTTTCTTCTGCCTTGTAAAGCTTTCTCCATGCTGAGGAGTGACATCAGCAACATCTTCATCCCAAGGCTCCGTGAGAGGGCATTTCTGTGGTATCTTCATAGTCTTGCCACCTGCCATCTCTCTCCTTCTAGAAACAGTGCCTTCAATTTGTGATAGCCAAATCTTGGAAACAACCAAAATGCCCATCATCTGAAGAATGGTAGAAAAAGATGTGGTATTTTTATACCACATTTTCAATTTACTCAGCTATAAATAGTGATAAACTAGAAGACTTAATATATAAGTGGATGTATCTTGAAGATACAAGTGAAATAAACCAGACCTATATGTGTAAATATCATATAGTCTCCCTAGCGTAAGAACTCAAAAGAAAAAATAAAAATGGAGAGGCAGAACACAGCTAAATGGATATCAAGGAAGAATGATAGTGACTGCAAGCAGAAAACATAGGAAACATGGCAGTAGCAAAACCATGCACAGGATGAATTAGATAATGGTCCTAAGAACCTCCAAAAGGTTTATCACACTGAGGATAGCAATGTATACCACTAAAAGTATGCTTGGAATGTCTGTCATTCTGGTCTTTAAGATGTGTGTTTAAAGACCACAGTTACTGCTATCTATACTCTCTCAAGTAAATGGTTGGTTTACAAGAAAACAAAAAGGGTATTAAATGAGAGTAAGAGACAAGGAAAAATACCATAGGAATGGCAGGCTACAGTTTTGTATATGCTTAGGTTTCTAAATTTCTGTGTAAAAATGTGTACCTGCTTTTATCACATTCTCTAGAGATTTATTAGAATATCAATGATTGATAGACAATACTAACTACAAGTTAAGTCTAAGATGTTTGATACTCAGAAAGACAGTGATGTTAAGCTCAAGTACGTATGGTATAGAGTAATAGTATCACTAGACTTTTCTTCTGGAGGGTTAAGAATGTAAGTTTACAGATGAAAAATTAGAGAAAAAGAAAGGCTACAAGGATTGCCAATATTTTGGCCCTAGCCCTTCATGGTCAGTAAGGATTCAGGACAAAAGAGAACCTGTGTTATAACATCCTACAACTCAGTGGTTTCCCAAATTTTCTGTTCAAGGAGATTACAGGGCTACAGAGGAAGGGATTCAAGATATATAGGGTGTCTAAGGAGAGTCATCTAGAGAGAAAACATTCTCTCAGGCTTTCACAGAGAGCAAACTGGTCAAGCAATTTCCATGACTCATCCAGACAGCTGACACTAACAACACTTCTACAAAGCACTGTACATGGTTTCAAAGTAAATCCTGAGGGGATTTGACTGACCTTGGGAGATAAAAAAGTTACGTGTTTTGTTATGCAGGTCTTGCTTTAACTTGTTTCCAGCAGAAAAATTTAACCATGTGGCATAAAATGTAAAGCTAGATTAATATACTGCGCTGTAAAAGGCTTAAATCAATAGCTTCCAATATTGTCAGTTCTGCCAATAACCCGTTGCAATTAGGGAATACTAGACTATGTATACAACTACTTTGCTTTAGTTCAATGAGAAGAAATTTTTTGTACCAACATTGACTAGAAAAATTATGTCTACACGCTCTGCTCTGTATGACTACTATGAAGACAACAATATGCATTGTATCAATTATTGGAAATGTACTATCATGTTTTTGAAAAAAAAAAAATAGAAACAGTGTCTTGGTTTCCTTTGGTACCTTCCTCTCCCCCATACGCAGGCCAGGTAGTATAGGTGAGACTGGACTTGGTCCCAGTTCTTGAGACAGTCATATGATACACATCTGTCCAATCCAAGCACTTCACTCCCCTGGCCACAGTGATTGGTTCAGAGGTGGCACGTGGCTTGAGCCTGATCAATTCCAGGAGTTTTGGACAACTAGGGATAAAGATCTCCCAAAATGTGAAGGAAGTCATGCTATTTTTGATAACATAAATAGAGCTGTAGCACATTCTGTTGAGTGAAATACTCCAGGCCCAGGAAGATAAATATTGTGTGATGCATGATCAGATTTCTATGAACAATCTAGAAATTGAAGAGACAAAAGCAGAGAGTAGACTGGTGGCTATCAGGGGCCGTTAGTGGGGGCAATGGGAATATGTCGGTAAAAGACACATGGTTTCTTCAGTGGAGGATCGTTAGTAAGGCTGGGCTGTAGCCTGTGAATTTGCTGAAAGTAGGTCTCTCACAGACCTGAAAAGATAACTGCAAAGAGGTGAATGGGTCACCTCATTTCACTGAAGCACTCCGCAGGTTGATTTTCCTTGCTTGAAGTGCTCATTTTCCCCATATATTGCACATACATTATAAAATGAGCATGATGGGCAGGCATCTAGCCCATTAAAGTGAGATATAAACCTTAACAATACACTTTTGCTTTAAAAATGAAAAATAAACAAAAGGTCTCTTTTCACTGGAATTGCTAGTTTAAGGGCACTGTCACCACAAGGTACCTAGAAGTTACTAAATAGAAGAGGTCCATCTGAAAATTCCAACAATATAGAGGAATAAAAACAGAGCCAAGTTCTGAAGTCATCTTATAGCAACTATAATAAGGCCTGAAATCCACTTTTCTCTGGACCTTATTTTTTTATGAACCAATAAATTGTCTCTCTGTTTCAACCAGCTTGCGTTGATTTCCTGACACTTTTAACTGAGAGTCGTGACTAACCCACCACCATCTGTTACAGAAGCTCAGTGTATGTTAGCTCATGCCTGGTGACAAGTCTCTGAAACTGTTCTCATGAACACCAGGTTCATCAAACCTGAAGCACAAGGAGCTTACTGGACCCTGCCAAGGTCAGAAGGCGCAGGCCAGGCCAGGGATCCCAGGACTGAGAACCTCGTGGGAGAACCTACTGGGAGCAGGAGTGAATTTATGCTGAGGTCCAGATCACCGGGATCAGAAGTGGCCAGGTAGCATGGTGGTGCGGCTGCACCTGCTCCCCAAAACTCCATCTGTAACCCGTAACAGGTGCAGGACCCAAGCACTGTCTTCATCCCTGCTGCTCCCCCACCTGTGACGGGGAGGAAGGAGGCTCAGGGACACAGGGCCTCCCACACTCTCAGCTGTTGGTGTCCAGCGGCCTCAGCTCCAGCCTGGGCTCTGCCAGCTTGTGATTTTAGGATCCTTTTTGCCCTGAGCGTTGGTGTACATAGCTATAAAAAGCAAAGCTTGAACTGTGTATTCCCCCAGCTTCCTTGGCTCTAACTTTTTATGACACTGATCCTATAAAATAACAGAAAGCCATTCTGGACAAACTAGCACTGTGAACTCAGTAATTCTCCCGCTTGAGATACAGGCAGAACTCAGGACACTTAGGCATTTGGCCAGAGGTACCTCCTTTGGGACCAAAAAGTCAAAGTGCCTGGCCCCCAGGAATTCTTCCCAGTGGCACTAAAAAAAATCGCATCTTAATTTTCATTATCCTTAACTCTGTGCATGCATTTATTTTCCTTATGCATGTAGGTGACGATCTCAGTAGAACTAACAAACCTGATCTTCCTCACTGGTAAAAATTATTGATCTTTATGTATCACACTGCAGTTGCAAAGTAGATTTCTAAAACTACCATTTATATTTACCTCTATTCCAAGTTACAATACCTGGTGGACCTGTTGCTGGAGCTGTAGATCCATAGATGGTCCTTCCATATACAAGTTTGTTTGCTTTGATATTTTGATAATTAATTTCAATAGCATTAGAAATTTCTGGAAAATCATGTACTAAATACGTTGTTAATAAATGTAAGAAAAAAAATTTGGAGAAGGGGTCCAGATTGCTAAAGGGTCCAACAACCCCAAAACAAAGTTTTAAAAAAAAATTCCAGATTTTGGTTTCTAATGGCTTGCTCTAGAATTAACACCCTCATCTTCAAAGGTAAAGGCCACCAGGCCATTTTTGGTGATGTGGACTCCAGACCTGCAAAAAGAGGCAGGCCTACAGGAAAGAGCTACTGCATGTGTGCTGGAGGAGAAGGCTCTTGTGGGCAGGATGCCACTTGGGAAAGCAGCCCAGGGAGTGGCCTCCAGGGAGCGGTGCCTGGCCCTGTTCAGGGCTCTGGCTTCGCCACCTGTTAGAGCAGCTATGCTTAGACTCCTCTTTCCTGTCACAGGTTTTTGTTTTACTTCCCGTGGTGCTTGTGGGCACTGGCATTGTTAGAAGTTCTGATAGCATCGTGTGCTTTGGATGAGCCCTGTTGCTAAGAAACAAATACCAGATGTATCTTTAAACACAAACTCCAGAAAAGCACATTCCTCCTCACTCAACTCCATCGTGTCTTTTCTCAGGCCACTTAGATTACACCAATAGCTGCTGGCCAATGGCCACATTTTTAGCCTCAAGGCAAATTCGATGGATCGCTCAATTGCCCAAACACAGGAACTCCTTCCAGAGCATGAGGTGACAGTCTGTGCAGAAAGGAGGACTCCACAGTGGCCACAGCCACCTGCACACATCAAGCAGGAGCTACAGAAATAGGGCCACTGGAAAGGAAGAGGACTGAGACTGCTGGCCCAGCCTAAATGACAAGGGTCTCTTTTACTGGACCAGCAAGCTTCAGTCTGATCTGCAGGCTACTTGAGTATGTCTAAGCATGCCAACCTTGCACCCCCTTGCAGAGTGGCTCCAAGTTAAACATGCTTTACACCAAGTCAACCCCAATCCAGCCCCTAGAAAGCTCCAGTCCTCTGGGTATTCTACCAGGCACAGAGCCAAGCCCCAGTGTGGAGCCACCTCCCTCTCAGCCCTGCAGGCAAGGAGGGCCAGGAAGGCAGTGTCTGTGGACAGCAGTCACTCCTGGCTCTTCTTTACCCAACCCAGGTGTTAGACTTCGTGTCTGGATTCCCACCCACAAAGCCTCGTGAGCTCACAGGGCTTTCTCAGAGCTTGATAGATCTGTGATTGATTTGTAGTGTAATGCTGAGATTAAGGGTGGGTGATTGCTGAATGAGTCCATGGATTGGATTGGCCCCACAACCCCAGTAGACTGGATACATATAAAGGACAGAAAGAGGTTTATTCCACTCTCTCTTATTGCTTTGTCTGTCTTCCACCACCATGAGCTGTTGCCCCTCTGCCACATGCCACCCTGCCTAGGAATGAGTCAATTACAAATTGAAACCTCTACAAACTGTGAACTAAATAAACCTTTCCCCCTTTAACTTGATCATTGGGTATTTTGTTTCAGCAAAGAGAAAGTCAATAATACACCACCAGACTTTGGAGGCAGGTAACACTGAGGCTTCCTACCTATTCCTACTCCTACTAAATCAGCCTCTCCAAGGGTAGAACTTTACCAAACTTCCCAGGGGATTCTAATCACACTGAGTTAGAGAACTGCAGTATAAGCCTGACTCTTAGCTATATCATTCTCCTCCAAATAACTGAGCATCTACTATGACTCAGACAAGGTGCCAAGCTCCGTGGCACAGAGTTGAACAAGTGAGCTAGTGGCCCTGTTTCTCACAGCATTGCCCTGCTGCTAGAATGGCAATGAAACCCTAAGAACAGTAAGAATCTTTTATCCTCACTAGGTGTCACGGACTAACCATCTTTAAGAGAATCCAAAGAGATACTTATCATTATTAGTCTCCTGTTGATAATGACACAACGACGCAGAGAGGAACATGCTGGAATCACTCAAACAAGTTGAGTAGACTGGGATCCAGCAGATATTCTTTCAGCTAAAAAAAAAGAAATTATATCCAGGAAAAGTCATCAGGGTTGGGGATACCAGCCCAGCTCACACACAACCTCTAGCATGTGGGGGTCACTTCCCCAGGCCAGGAGACCACAGCAGCCCTCTCCCTGCAGATCCCAGGAGCATCCTCCCTCCTGGACCCTGAGTTTTGGGTGTGCAGGGAGCATTGGTGGCCCTTGTTCAGCAATGTCCACACCTGCAAAGGGGGTGCAAGGAATGTCAGGGACACTGAGTGTGGCTCTCTGGGCTGCAACCTTCCTGACCAGCCACCAGACACACTGCCTGCACTGAGGCTTTATTTTTAATTAAAAAGAAAAAGTAAACATGTGTTGAGGGGGGAAGCCAGATGGGCAGGCAGCCAGGCAGGGCTGGGTTCAAGGTGGGGACAAAGCGAGGTAGGGCCACCTTCCTGAGCCTCACCTCAAGAGCCCCGAAGCTGAGATCACCCTCAAGTGGGTCTCACACCAGGCCTTGCTTCTCCGAAGCATAGGCACCTGCATTCATCATTTTTCTTTCCACAAAGCACACTCCACAAATCACAAGTTAGCATCAGGAGCTGCCAGCAGTCGCCAAGGAGTCTGCAGAGGACCGGATGAGCAGTGCTTATGGCTTGCTCTGTGTGCAAACTTCCCAGACATAGAAGGGGCTCTGGTGCCAGGCCCACGCGCACAATGGACACACCCACTACCTCCCCTTGCTTCTTGTGGCTAATTCCCAAGGTGGAAATCAGCCCTGGCCAGGCACTGACTGGTGTCTCCTCCTCCGAGGCGCTGTTCACATTTCTGGCACTACTTAAATAATAACAGTCCACATAATAGCTTTCTAGTAATTCATAATTCCTTATGACTCAGCCTGCAGGATGATTCAGACCCTTGGCTGTGCCCAGGTGCTCACTCCCCCTGACATTGTGCTAACCTGCTTCCACTTTTCATGCCTTCACCTGCCCTTGCTCCTCCAAAGCAGTCTTTATTTCCTATGAAAATTCTCTTATGCATGCTGCTCCTTCCTCCATTGTCTGTGTAATCCATTCCTGAGAAGTACAGTTTTCTAGTAAGTCTGGTAGGAACCCAAGCCAGAAGCCTGGCATGATTGACAAAATGATGCCATTTGGTGTCACTGGGACCATGTACCTCTTCTAAGCACATCTGCTTTCCTCCACCATTGGCACATAAGATGAATGTAGAGCCATAGTCCTCATTCAGAGTTATCTTGTTTTGTTTAACTGTAATGCTATGGGTTTGTTTTCCATTATTTTCCATTGCAAATGTTGTGTATATTACCCATGTTATACATCCAGTGGAACTTTTGGACAAAGCTGGTTATTCTTCACCAAGATGTCTGGTCCTCAAAGGGCCTGTGGGGACAGGTTCTGGTCAATGTAACTTGCACAGGACCATTGGTTCCCATAACAAGCAGCCTTCACCCACCTTCCTCCTGGCTTCTTCCAAGGAACATGCTGGCCTGCTTCCCACTCGGCCAGGTCTACTCTCTGGGAGCCTCTATGCGCATAGTGGCATCCAGGGGCCCAGGACAGGTGGGTTCTTGAGGTTTATGTGTAGTACCTGAGGGACATGGCCATGGGCGACTGCCAAGCTTCTTCCTGCTTCCCCCAGCCCTGCATATTAACCTCATCTTCCATGTGCAAAAAATCCCACAAAAACCATGTTTATGGAAATTATATTGCCATGGCAACTGTAAAGGTCTCACAAGTATTTTTAAAATAGCAAATTAACAAAACCCACTTATAAAAGTCTAAAATCTGTTCCTTTATGGGCATTAGTGAACAGAGATTCTAACAAACACAAAATGTGTTTGATAGCAAAAAAAAAAAAAAAAAAAAAAAAAAATCAGTAGAAAAGGCTTTTTGCTCTGAATTAATTGCAAGGCAGAGGACTGAACCTGAAAAAGTAAGGTTTTATTTTTCTAATAAGTTGCCTTTTTTTATTTATTCTGGAAAATGACAGATTTTCGGGTGAAGAAAAATGTGGGTAAGAGACCTGAACTTCTGAAATACTAATTTCTTACTTTCTATTTTCATATCACTGATATTATTACCTTCCCCACTCTGCAAGACTATTCCATTTTTAACTCATAGGTTTTTAGCAGTTGCATAAGCCTCTGCTGCTGTGATTTAGCCTGGCTGAATCTCGATTACAAAACCTGTTTCTCAGAAGTCTACACACAAATCACAGGGTGGAGGGAAAGGAATAGATTCAGAAGTACCCAACCAGAACCTTTTGGCTTTTTGAATTTGTGATTAGTATAGTTATCAAAGAAAATGCTTTTAAGTAGATGATACACTAATTTCTGGTGTCTTTTATGAGATTTAAAATGTAATAGGCGTATTTTGATGGCTCTTCTCATAACAAGGAATCAGGGCTTTTAACAGTGCAAACAGTGGGGGTTCTTTTTGTGAGTGCAGGAAGAAAAGTCATATCATGCAACTCATGCTTTTGTTTCTTAGTTGCTATCAGTCTCTGCAGGAGGGGAGACAGAAGAGAAGGGGCCAGAGGGAAGTCCCAGGAGTGCCAAGTGCACTGCGCTGGCTGGCGACAACTTTCTTTCAGCAGCTTCTGTTGGTCACATGAAGAGGAAGACAGAACAGGTGTCAAGTCTACGCACAAACAACAGGTTGGGCAGATGCTGCAACTTCCAGAATGAGGGCTCTGGGTGAGGGGAGAGAAACTCGTATTGCTGAGGGCACAGATACTTCAACCAGCATGGTTTTCCTGGGAGGAGAGTAAGGGCTCTGGATCTTGTCCCAGGGAAAGGGCTGACTGCCAACGACCTCAACTGCCCTGGGAGCCATTGGGGTAGGGATTCTCCCTTGGCACCTTCTCTAGTCCCCGCCACACCCTTCTTGACTTCCTGGGACTCTAGCTCTTCCTGAGCATGAACAGCCTGTCAGTAGCTAAAGATTTGGCTCCATAACAGCTGCTCTAGAGGCTGAAGTCCTTCGAAAGCTGACTTCCTCAGGGAAACTAGGCAATGGGATTGGGAGCAGTCAAGGTGCCAAAACTGGTGGCTGGGGGACCTCACAGTCCAGTCAGGACCATCAATGACTGCACTTTGGATTCTCTGTGCCTGAAGGGCTCCCCACAGGGCTGCGTGGCCCCTAAAGTGCGGGTAACTTGTGACATCAGGATCTATTCTCATGTCCCGCCCAAGGGGTGGAAACAGGGAGGATGTTGTTGACTGAGTCTTCAGTGGACTGGGGTGATACTCAGGGATGTGGATGGAAGGCACAGTCACAGACAGGAGAGTGGGAGGGACAGGAGCTAGTTCCTGACTTTCTGCTTCTTTCCTGCCAGTACCTTCCCTTGGCCAAGATACCTGAGAGGCAGAAGGCCAGGAAGCCAAAAGTGCTAGCCATGGGGGGGTCCATTCCATGGCTTCAGAGAAAGCTGGAAATGGTAGAAAGTGGGTGGGGCCAATCAGCCGCCTTCTAGCCCCCTCCTCCCGCCCACCTCTACAAGAGGCAAGACTTTCTGCATTCAGAACAGCAATGCATGAGATGGTCAGGCTATGCCACAGGTGAGACTCATGCCACCAGGGGAGTCTCCTATCAGCAAGACAGGTGTTTGGATTGTATCTTCTCAGCGCAAAAAAAAGGAGGCAAGCATGTTAACTATCCCTGATAAAAATGAGTACAAGGTCGGGCACAGAGTGCAGTCATGAAAGTACTGAAATGGGAAGAGAGGACTCCAGACCTCAGCCTAAGGAGGTCAACGTGCCTAAAGGAAGCGGCACACTTCCCAGCTCAGTATCAGTCACAAGTATGATTGGCTTTCCCTGTTCACCCCACACTGGACCACAAAGGGAGGAAGACACTCAGGAGGTAGCTACGGAGAAATGATGTAATAAATTAGAAATCTCACATCAGAACTGGTAGGTAGACCAGATGCTTGGCTATAGTGCATGCTCTAACCAACACCCTACCTCTCACTCTCAAGGTCTATAGTTGGAATCACAGGCATGTGCCACACACTCAGCTGAGACATGTTAATATTTTCCAGAATATATTAAAAAGCATGTGCATTTCCCCTCATCCTCAACGGTAAAAGCCAATACCCTGATGTCTGGGAATGGTGGATGGAGAACCACATGACAGTATGAAATGAGGGTCTGTTTCCATCTCTTCCTTGGGTCTGCCTTCAAAGATGCCATGCCTTGCCTAGAGCCTACATCCTGGTACAGGGTAGACTCAGATCTCAATGCCTGAGGGGAGCCCACACATGGACATCCTGTGGCATAAGCCAAACTGGGCTCAAATAAGAAATAGCAGGGAGAATAAACAGTATGGAGTCCCATCAAGAGCACACCCAATATTGAAAGTGTCAGTGTTTAACTGTTTGATCAGTCTTGTATACCTATGTCTGTTGATCTAAACTGATTTGATGATGAAAATATGTAATGCAACCATTGTTAAATTTGTCTTGTTTTGAAATTCTGTATATGTACTCTTACTTGTTCCTGTTTTTTCTATCTTTGTTTCTGTTATTTTTACTCTTTAAAATAAAATTAAATCTATTAAAAAAAAAAAAAAAAAAAAAAAAACAGAGGCACCCAAGCAATTGTGCATCTCGTTAGACCCACACATGGCTTGTCTGTGGTTGGTTTCCCTTTAGCTCAAATCAATTTCCGGGAGCCAAGGCCCTACATCTCAGGATGGGTCAGCCTCAGAGTCCATCCATGGGCAGATAGATCCCAAGCCCTCTGGCCAAACATGGCCTGGAAGCAGAGCCACACTGTGATCCACCATTCTTTCTGCCCAGAACCTCAGAATCTGGTCCTAAGATTATGTTTACTTTTGTTCCTTCCTAGTCAGGCCACAGGCTGCTTTCTGCAAAGGATCCATCTGCGATTCAACCCACATAACCTCCAAGCCTCAAAGGCTAAAGGGCAGCCCTCCCGTGCCCAGGCGTGGCACGGTACAGTCACAAGTTGTTCATTCAAGTTGATTTCTATGAGGTCATGAATGATACTTGGAGTCTAGCTGAAATGTCAAAAAAGAGGAATAACCAAGAAAACAAAGACTTCTCCCAAATAGCCCCACAACAATGGGACCTGCTATAGCTGCAGCATTTCAAATTCTAATTGGTTCCAAAAGACCTACTAGGCCGGGCGTGGTGGCGCATGACTGTAATCCCAGCACTCGGGAGGCTGAGGCAGGAGGATTGGTGCGAGTTTGAGACCAGCCTGGGCTACAAAAGTGAGCTCAGGACCAGCCTCAATTACATAGCGAGACCCTGTCTCAAAAAGACACACACACACACACACACACAAAGACCTACTAGGACACCAAAGGGAATCTGGCTATGTGCACTGGTCCCAGTCTGCTCAGAAATTCACTTTAGTTATCATCAAGCCTGTGCTGATGAAGCACCTCAGACCTCCAAACGGCTGCAGTAAACCTTTCATGCCTTTCAGTCTTAATGGTCTTAATGGGAAACTGGAAGAACCTCCTCTTGGAGGCTGGCGTTCAAATTCACGTCAGCTTGTGCCATGACTGTCTTGCTGTGTCCTCTGGAGAACTGGGATTTATCTACGCTAGCAGACCTTAAGCAGTGAGAGAAAAGGTGGCTGACTTTAGGGACAGAAATCAGATTTAGGTCCAGTTGCCTTATTTGAACTATTTATGTTCGGCTTTTGGCCATACAATTTTTAACTTTTTATTTTATAGTACATTCAAACTGGCAAAAAAAAAAAGTTGTAAGAACTATCCAGAGAATTCATGTCCTTTTTACCCAGATCACCAGTTTCTGAGGTTTTACCACACTTCTCTCTCTGTCTCTGTCTCTCTGTCTCTCTGTCTCTTTCTCTCTCTCTTTCTGTGTAATTCTTATTTTTTTCTGAACCATTTGTGAACAGGTTGTCCATATGATGGCCCTTTATTCCTTCATTCTCTGTGTATTTCCAAAGAACAATAACATTCTCCTTATGCTTACAATACAGTTGTCAAACCTAGTAAGCTTAACACTGATGGAATACTTCATCTATTCTACAATCCATATTCCAGTTTTATCATTTGTCTCAGTAATGTCCTTATTGGTATCCTTTTTGTCCTCTACCACAAAACCTAACTGGCAGTCATATTAGTTGTCATGTTTCAGTCTCTTTGAATTGTTCATGACAATATTTTTGAAGAATATAGGCCAGGTATTTTGTAAGTGCCCCTCGGGTCAGGTTTGTCTGGCATTTTCTCTTCAGTAAATTCAAGCTATCTACCTCCAACCAGAAAACTACAAAATGGATGTTCTGTCTCTCTCAGGATGTCATATTGGGAGCAAATGACCTCTGCCTGTGCCTTATTAATGATGCTAATCTTTATGGAGATACCACTCATCCACTTAGTAATTCAGCTTATTTCTGCATATTCATGAGTTGTGCAGCTATCACTGTGGTCCACTTGTGCACATTTAGAACGCTGGCATTGGCAGTCCTTCTCCTTTTCCCTCTGGCTTCAGCACTGCTCCCCGTGACACTTCTCAGTCCCTGTATTGTTCACTTTGGGCATTCCATACTCAGAGAACCAGACAGTATGGCTTGTGTGACTGGCTTCTTTCATCTACCATTTTTTTTTCAAAAGCATGGTGATGTAAATTTAGTTCATCAACATACAAGTGATTTCTCTATGATTTTTCCCTCTTGCAAGTTATAAGCATTCTGAGGGGAGAATCACACACACACACACACACACACACACACACACACACACACACACACACAATGTCTCACTCCTTACAATACTTGCCTTCTTAGATTTAGATTTATGGCTACAACCAAACTAATGTTTATTAATAAGGTTTATCAGGCCAGGCATTGTGGTGCAGGCCAATATTCCAACACTTGGGAGACTGAAGCAGGAGGGTTACAAGTTTGAGTCTATACTGGGCAATTTTGCTACTTAGCAAGACCCTGTCTAAAAATTTTAAAGGGCTGGGATATAACTTTAGGCTCAACCCCCACCTCAGTACAAAAAAAAAAAAAAAAAAGTAAAGAAGGTTTACTGAAATTGATCACCTTCTCCATGCCCCTAACACTTACCAATCATTAGAACACAACTTAAAAGATACTGTAATTTTGGAGAGTGGGCTCACTCTCCCCAGAACATCATAGCTGTTTCAATGAGTACCCTACAGAGAAGGCCATGAGCCTCACAGATGGGCAGCCAGCACTCCTCCTCTAGTTCATGTGCCTCCCTATAGCAGTTGGGGAAGCTAGCACCCATCAGAGACACGTATGCTCCCCTTGCCACTCCATGCTGCGTGGGCCCCTAAGAATTCGAGCCCTACTTCCCTCTGTACTAGAAAGGCTAAGAAGTGTCTTGAAAGCCTGTGTTCCTTGGGTAAGGGCTCAGTAGGAGATATGAATAAGGACTACAAATTAGTCAGTTTTCCATCACTGTAACAAAATATCTGAGAAATCACTTTAAACAAATAAAGGTTTATTTTGGCTCACAGTTTCCGAGGTTTTAGTTCTTGGTCAGGTGCTCCTTTGTTTTGGGACCTGGGATGAGGTAATGCTGTAGTGGGAAGTAAGGGGAGGAATAAAGCTGCTTATTTCATGTGGCCAGGAAACAAAGAAAGAAGAAGCTGGGGTTCTAGGGTCCCTGTCAAGGTGCACCCTCAAAGACTTCATTTTCCCCCACTCAGCCCAACATTGTCAACATTCTCCTATACCCCAGGTGTGCCACAGGCTAGTGACCAGCGTGGGTCTTTGGAGCACACTTTCAAACCATAGAAGACCTGCTTCTGCTGCCACATAGTCAGTATGTGAATGTGTCTTCATGTGAACAATAGCTACAGAAAGAGCAAAAGGTATTACAGGAAGTAGAAGATGAGTAAAGTACAGTCCTCAGCCTCAAGGAGACAGTTTCAAGTAAAAGGATTAAAACAACCCACCACAAAAGAACTAAGGCAGGAGATAAGGGAACAGCCAGCTGGCTGGGAAAGTAGATGAGGCCTATGAGTCACAGAGACCAGAACATGTGTCAAAGCCCTCACCACTTTCTGCATGTTTCCTATCCAATTCTTCTTTCACAATAAGAAGAACCTGAAATCTCCAGAAGAGATCTACAGCCCCAGAAGCCTAGCATCAGAAACCAAAATTCGAGGCAGAGTGCATCTCAAAGACTGGTCATCCTGAGGAAGGACAAACCCACCTTTGTGGTGGGGGGGGTAAGAAAAACTTTCAGAAGAGGCCAATTAGGATGGGCCTCGAGGCATGCAGGCATCAAGGCAATGATGAAAGGGAGAGTGCTCTAGGCAGAAGACACTGCAGGAACAACAGCCCCTTTAAATAAAGGACTAAATAAATGGAAGGAGAGTGTAAGTGAAGCTCATTAGAGCTTGACCCTCAAGGGTCCAATTTGAAGTGCGAACTCAGTTGAGTGGACAATAAGGTTTTCAGAACAGAAGGTGGTAATCTGGGCTGAAACGTGAATAGAGATATGCTTACACTACTAGCACACAAATTCTACTGAACACGCAGTGACACTGAGATGAGGCCTGAGAAGTTCCATTTCCATCTGAACTCCTGTCAGAGCTCTTTTTTTGCAGCTAGGGCTTCACAGACTGATGTTCCCAGCTGGGGCCATACTCATTTGCCCTATAAGAAGTGGCTCTCCTCGCATGGACATGCCCCACATTCAGTCTGTGCCGTCCTATTCTACTGCTACTGAGAAAGTTTTCCTCATCGGAAGATGCTTCTTTTCTCAACAGATAGAAAATTTATCTGTCAGCTTTACTAAGAATGCCTCCTGGCTCTAGGCTGCTGTGTCTGGTCAGCCTGTGGCACTCTGGTGGCCTCACCTTTGGAGATGTGTTCTGAGGGAACAAGTGAGGAACCCCCAACAACCACTTGCCTCAAGAGCCCCTGTATCAAGATCTTCTCTTGCATAAAACTTCTAGAGTTCTAGAAGAACGTGGTCACATTAGAAGGCTAAAAGTAGGGCTAGAGAAAGTGCAAATGGGAAACAATTTACTAAAAGTCACAAAACTGTCCACTTTGAAAACAGACATATGGTATAGCATGGTTAATATTTATATAATAAATATCGTAATTCTGAGTAGAGCAAATGTTTCTCAAGAAAGCTACTACAGGAGGGGATAATGGGGGAGAGAGAAGGAGGTCCTGAGCTAACATGATAAAGCCGGGAAGAAGTGCAGAGGCCCCTTTCTGACCTCAAGAAATTAAAGGGGTTGGAAAGATCCAAGAAAAGTTGGAGCATTTTCCCTCATTTCAAGAATTTCTTTGGCCTTCGTGTTGAACTTCTCAGTCAACAAAGCTAATCAAATGACAGAAGACCTTGGCTAAAGTCCCCGCATTCATTTCCAAGGGCAGCCCTGTATCGTCATTCAATCCTTTCAGGAAAAGTGATTTCTTCAATATAATTTAAGACTGTCACAAAATAAATGCATAATTAACCCACACGTTCTGCCTTTTGATTAGGAAAGATATCATCTCTTAATATAACTCAGCTTTTCCCTAGATATGCCATTCCTAGTGAACAAGGCTTTGAGAAAATGCATGCAGTCTTCACAGGGAAGTCCCATGCTGAAGACCTCCTGCTCCATCTGCCTCAGTTGGTAACTGTAAGCCCCCAAACCACCCAGGGACTCTCAAACCCATGGAATGACCTAGAGGTCTTTGGCTGGGGTTTTTAAAGAAACCGAAGAGCTGTCCTCTAAATTTTAAATAACAATAGGTTGGCCCTTTGGAGACATTTGTGCAACACACACACTTTAGCATTCCCTCAATGTTTTGTGTGTGTGTGTGTGTGTGTGTGTGTGTGTGTGGTACTGGGAATAGAACTGAGGGCCATCACACTGCGCTACATCTCCAGCCCTTTATAATTTTTCTTTTATTTTTTAATTTTGAGATAGGGCCTAAGTTGCACAGGCTGTCCTCAAACTCTCAATCCTCCTGTCTCTGTCACTTAAGTATCTTCTAGGCATGTCCTATAGCCTCTTAACAAACTGTGGAGTTGGCTTCAGAGACATGTCCCTCCTACACGCCCAGGGCTTGGGATGTGTCATGGAGAAATCTACTTGATGTATGAAGCCAAACTCCAGGGCCTAAACACCTATATGTCAGGGACATGTGGGTTGGCCAGGTTTTCCTGCAGTTTAGACCTTGGATGTTTGCCAAGGCCAGTGTGTTAGAGTTCTAGTTTTGGAAGTTGTACTACTAGAAAGTG
>PVJA010020007.1:12865-37575 GCA_004027025.1 Myocastor coypus | reverse complement strand
TTTTTTTTTTTTTTTTTTTTTTTTTTTTTTTTTTTTTTTTTTTTTTTTTTTTTTTTTTTTTTTTTTTTTTTTTTTTTTTTTGAGACAGGGTCTCACTGTGCAGTTCAGGCTGGCTTTGAGCTCACTTTTGTAGCCCAGGCTGGTCTCGAACTCACAACGATCCTCCTGCCTCAGCCTCCCAAGTGCTGGGATTACAGGTATGTGCCACCATGCCCGGCTTAATACTTCTATCTAATTTAGCTGCCTACAACAGGATGACTGCAGAAAGCATGACCTCAACAGCTACTGTTCTCTAACCTCTTTAGATGTCCTGGAAGCCTAAGGGCATGAAAAAAGCCAGGCAAAAGAATGAGAGATTGAGATGTCTTCTACCTTAAAAATGTGTCACTTGGGCATTTTACAGCCACTCTCAACCTCCTCCAGGGGTCCCTTATTAGATCTGCACAGCTCCTGCCCAAGGGCCCGAGTGCTCTCCCCAAAGCCAAGGGAAGCCATCTGCCTGTTCTTTGTAAATTCTCAGCGCTGCCCCTTGGGGGATTTTCCTGCCTTTTCAATTTCTTCTCCTAGTCTTGCATTCCAACACTTTCGTCTCTCTCTGCATTTTAGAAGTTACAAGTATTTGAGGCCCACGAGATAGCTTAGCAGTCTAAAGTGCCTGCTTAGGCAAGCTTAGGCAACTGCACAGACTGTGGTTCAACCCCCAGTGCCACATGCTGTGCCAGCTCCACCCTCAGGGCAGGCAGAGCCAGCTATAACATAAACAAATAAATAAAATTAAAAAAAAAAAAAAAACCTTTGTAGGTGCTAAGACCGTTAAGCTGCTGCTAGCCACTAGGCTAGCACACCTATGGAATAAAATCAACCAAAGACAGCCCCAATGCTAAATGGTCTGCAGGTTTTTTTTAAGGAAGTATTTGAGCATCCCTGCTCTGTGTGTGTGTGTGTGTGTGTGTGTACTTTGGAGGGTTTCTGAGATCTCTGGATGATGGCAGGGAGGACCTCACAACCCTCACTGAATGGACGTTTCAGTCACTGTGAGGACTGGTGAGGACACCAGCGTGAGTCCTTGTAACACAGCTATCTTTGACAGAGTGCACCCGTTACTCTACGCACTTTACAGACTGAGGAGTTCAGGGGAAGCCCTGTGATGTGAGTCACTAGGACTACAGTCTAAAGCCCATCTGGAGCTCTGTCTGACTCTGCTCTCAGCGTTCTGAAACCTCACTGGTTCCTCAAGCGTTCCGTGCCTGGTTCTCTATGCTTCCCCTCTCCTAGCCTTTAGTTTAAAAACAGAATTCCTTGAAAACATAACCTGCACACTTCCGGGAAGACTTTGCAGGTTGCTGAGTGCTGTTGCCCTGGGGTAGACAGCTGCCCCCACCTAGCTACTTCTCAGGTGGGTCTCACCTTAGTGTAACTGCTCAGCAGTGCAGCCCCAGGCACTCCTAACATTGCTCCTCTCCAACAGCCACCCGGACTCCGCAAGCCGAGAGCTGACCACGGGCGGCACTCCTGGAAGCTAAAATGGAGGAGGTCACTGCGTAGGGCAAAGGAGCTTGAAATTGGCTCCACGCCTCATGATACGACAGTGGGGGCACCCACAGCCAAGACTCTGAACCTCCTGATCCCACCACTAAAGAGCAGGTCTCGGTGGTGGGAGAGACCCTTAACGATCATTTATAGCTGGCTCCTGTTCTGATTGGTTGGGTTCTGCTGACGTTTATGTAAGCCAGTCCCTAAAAGTTCTGAATATCATCCCTTTACTGGATGTATAAATTTTAGCATTTGACTCAGGCATTTGCGTGCTTCAATTTCATATTTTGCTGGAGGATACAAAAGCCTCTAAGGTTAGGAGGGGAGATGGAAAGGAGGCCTGGTGGGACTGGTCCCCTGACAGCAATTACAGAAAAGACCTAAACACGGTGACTAGAGGCTGGCAACTGCAGTGTCACCAGGGCAGAGTCCATTTGTAATCATTGCAGTAAAATTCCTAACAGACATTCCTTGCAGGAAAACAGCGAATGGTCCCTGTCCAGGGAGTGAGCTTCCCAAGAAAGCACTTCGGAAGAGTCCCTGGAAGGCAGCTAAGGGGATCTCCTGGGAATAGGCAGAATTGTTTAAAACCACTGCTTTCAGACTAAGCCTACCTCACAGAGAGAATTCACAATCTATTTAACTGCATAAACATATAAAGGCTACTGACCAAAATTTATGCTATAAGCTACAGCCAGGAGTGTATCTCCTTAATATCCAATTCATGCTGGGCATGGTGGTGCACGCCTGTAATCCCAGCACTTGGGAGGCTAAGGCAGTAGGATCGGTGCAAGTTCAAGACCAGCCTGTGCTACAAAAGTGAGCTCAAGGCCAGCCTGAACTGCACAGCGAGACCCTGTCTCAAAAAGAAAAAAAAAATCCAATTCACACTAGGTAATAATATTTGGAGGAGAAAGATAGCAACAGTATTGTCTTCAAACTCTAATTTTTAAACATTTTATTATTATTATTACTATTACTATTATTATTATTATCATCATCATCACCATCATCATCAGTCTTTTTGAGACAGGGTCTCACTATGCAGTTTTGGCTGGCCTTGAGCTCACTTTGTACCCCAAGCTGGTCTCAAACTCACAATGATCCTCCTGCCTCAACTTCCCAAAGGCCAGGATTACAGATATGCATCACCATGTCTAGCTCGTTTTTTAAATTTAATTTAATTTAATTTTATCTTATTTATGGTGCTAAATTTCAAACATGACCAGGGCCAGTGATATGGGTCAGCAGTCTAAAATGCCATCTTAAGCAACTACAGTGACCTAGGTTCGATCCCCTGCACCACATGCTGTGCCCGCCCTACCCCAGGGAGGGCAGAGCTGGCCATAACAACAACAACAACAACAACAAAAAAAAAAAAAAAAAAAAAAAAATCAAAGAACAGGAATAGAGAAAACATAAAGAAGTCCATGTAAGTGACTACACTTTTGGGAAAAGGTATTCTGTATCAGTAATAATGCAATAAATTTACATTTAACATTTTTTTCCTGGTCTGTTGGATTCTGTACCCAGCAAAAAGTAGCTGTGGAGCAGGTGCTTCGTGGACTGTTCTGGCTGGAGCGGCAGCAGACCCCTCAGCCGAGCAGGCAGACGACTGAAAAATATGTGCACTAGGTAGTATTTCAGTGGCTGCTAAGGAGCCAGGGAGGAGAGAGCAGTAGCGTGGCCGCTGCTGTTTGCCGTGGCCCAGGATTGGAGCAAGAAGCCCAGGAGGAAATGCGTGCGCCCTGCTTCTCAACACGACCTCCAGAAGTGCAGAAAGCCTGAGCCCGAAAGGTAAGGCGGCGCCTGCTTCCCCCTAGAGAGAAGGGCGCAGAGCGGCTCCACAGACAGAGCATCGCGTGGGCCCGCGAAGGGCTCAGATGTTTCTAGGAAGCGGATCCCGCGCTGATGCCTAAAGAAGACAGGGCAAGATAGCAAGAAAAGCTGGGCGTGGTAGCGCATGCCTGTAATCCTAGCACTTGGGAGGCTGAGACAGGAGGATCAGTGTGACAAAAAAAAAAAGCAAGAAAAACAGAGTGATAAGGGTGGAGCCTTATGCAGCATGTTGCAGTGGGTCACCAAACTTGGTGGGAAAGTGGAAGTTTTAAATAATTTAGAGAAGCCGGGCGTGGTGGGTCACGCCTGTAATCCCAGCACTCGAGAGGCTGAGGCAGGAGGATTGGTGTGAGTTCAAGACCAGCCTGGGCTACAAAACTGAGCTCAAAGCTAGCCTGAACTGCATATCGAGACCCTGTCTCAAAAAGACTAAATAAATAAATAAATAAATAAATACATAATTTAGAAACTATGGGGCTGCTGAGACGGTTCAGGGCTCTAATGTGCCTGCTTAGGAAAGGTTAGGCAACTGCAGGGACCGCAGTTTAATCCCCAGCACCACATGCTGTGCCAGTCCCACTCTCAGGGCAGGTTGAACAGGCCATAAAAAAAAAAAAAATTACATTAAAAAAAATAATTTAGAAACTACCAAGTTTCTTTATGCCTGAATTGTTTAAATTAGTATTTAAGGTACTTCCTTGATATAATTGAATAAAATGCTTGTGGATTTATGTGGATGGAAAAAAAAAGAAAGAAAGAGAGAGAGAGAGAGAGAGAACAGGGCCGAGGGAGCAGGAAATAAGGGCAAGGAGGCAGGAAGGAGCAGGCCAATGTTGTTTAGACAAGATATGCCTCTATCTTATACTCTGATTATCTAAGACAACAACATGCAATCTATCAACTATGTAACTGTCCTAGTAACCTGTTTGGAAACTCCAAAGGTATTAACTGTTGTAACAACTAATGTATCGACTATTGCAACCTTCCTACTAACATGTTTTATTGTCTATCTTTTTTTCTCTTTAAAATAAATTTTTAGCCGGGCCTGGTGGCGCACGCCTGTAATCCCTGAACTTGGGAGGCTGAGGCAGGAGGATCAGTGTGAGTAGGAGACCACCCTGGGCCACAAAAGTGAAGTCAAGGCCAGTCTGAACTGCATACTGAAACCCTGTCTCAAAAAGACAATCAATCAATCAATCAATCAATCAATCAATAAAATTTTTTAAAAAGGAGCAGGCAAGGAGAGTGATAGGAGACCTGGCTAGATGGCCTAGGCCTCTGTAGCACAGGGTAAGGATTTTTTTTTTTTTTTGTCTTTTTGAGACAGGGTCTCACTATGCAGTTCAGGCTGCCCTTGAGCTCACTTTTGTAGCCCAGGCTGATCTCGAACTCACAGTGATCCTCCTGCCTCAGCCTCCCAAGTGCTGGGATTACAGGCGTGCGCCACCACAACCGGCTCACAGGGTAAGGATTTAAGCTTTAAGTGAGAGGTGTAATCTGACCCTTTCATTAGCTAGGATTGTGTAAGGAAATACCACACCCAGCCGAGGTGGCCTACATTACAGAAAAGTCTTCTTCACAATCCTGATATCCAAGATGGTGGAGTTGTGGGGGAGGTGACTTCTAAAATCTCTAAATCAGGCGTGGTGGCTCATGCCTGTAATCCCAGCACTTGGAAGGCTGAGGCAGGAAGATTGATGTGAGTTCGAGGCCAGCCTGGATTACAAAAGTGAGCTCAAGACCAGCCTGAACTGCATAGCAAGACTTTGCCCCTCCAAAAATAAAACAAAATAAAATAATCTCTCTTTGGCTTGCAGGTTTTCTCATCATCTCCTCATGTTACCTTGCCCTCTGGACACCACCAAATCCCAGATGTTTCTTCCTCTATTCTTTTTCCTTCTGTTGCAGAGCAAACCAAGGACCTTAAGCAGCAGGCAAGTGCTCTATCGCTGAGCTACAAGCCCTCTTCCTCTTCATAAAAAATTTTTGGTCTTTTGAGACCAGGTCTTTCTTGTAGCCCAGGCTGGGCTGGAACTCCCAGTAGTCTTCCTACCTCAGCCTCCCGAGTACTGGGATGACAGGTGCAATCCACCTTACCCAGCTTTCTTTTTCTTTTTATAGGAACACAAGTCACATTGTATTAAGGTCACACTGTTATGACCTTACTTGACCTGACCTCTTTGAAGCCACAGTCCCCGAATACAGTCACATTCTGAGGAACTGAGAATCAGGACTTCAGCATATGAATGGGGACTTGATTCAGCACACAGCTTCCCTTCCAGTGGCATTGCTCTGACTGCCAGGGGAAGAAGGGATTCTAGGTCTCTTGCAGGGGCAGAAACCAAGAGACTAGTTGGACTCCTGGAGGTACTAGGTAGTAAGGAACCAAATGAGGCCTCCAGCCCAAAGCCAGCAAGGAAGCCAGGCCCTGGGTTCAACAGAAGTGAGGGTGGAAAGGATCCTCCAAGTCCCCATGACAGACCATGGCCTACAAGACTGTGCCTCCATGAGAGCTTAATCAGAGGTACCAAGGTAAGCCAGCCCCAGACCTCTGGCCCACAGACACTGTGAGATAATAAATAGGCAGGGACCTGAGCTAAGCTTGATGGTAATTTGCTTTTCAACAATGCAGGGCTGATATACCCAGCAGAATACTGGGCCAGAAATTCTGGCTGAGTGAATAGCAGATTCTAAATATATGCAGAGGAAAAAAGAAAATATGCAAAGTTATTGATAGTGGTTATTTCTGGACAGATTTCTAGGCTCATAACTGATTATTTTTAGTTGCATGCATACTGTTTTTGTTTTGTTTTGGGTTTTTTTTTTGTTTTGTTTTGTTTTTTGAACTCACAACCTTGCCCTTGCCAGGCCGACACTTGTGCCACAGAGCTATCTCCCCAGACAGGCCCTACATGTCATTCTTATACATGGCCCCACTTTCTTTTTCGTGTGTGTCTTTTTTTTTTTTTTTTTTTTTTTTTTGTCTTTTTGAGACAGGGTCTCACTATGCAGTTCAGGCTGGCCTTGAGCTCACTTTTGTAGCCCAGGCTGGTCTCAAACTCGCACCAATCCTCCTGCCTCAGCCTCCCAACTGCTGGTATTACAGATGTGCGCCTGTGTCACTTTTTGTCTGTCTGAAATCTGACTATTCTGAGTGCCTCCTATCAGTGGAATTACACAGAGTTTACTTTTTTTTTTCCTGATCCTAAGGCTAGAACCCACCCTCCTCCACACTAAGCAAGTAGTCTGCCACTAAGCTACATCCTCAGCCCTATTTTTTACTTTTATGGGGAGTCTCACTAAATTGCCCAGGCTGTGCTAGAATGCACAATCCTCCTGCCTCAGGCTCCTGAGCAGTGGACAATACCGGCATGTGTCACCATGCCAAACTCTGATTGTTTTTCTTTTTATAAATTAAGTTTCTTGGCTGATGGGATGGCTCAGTGGTCTAAGGCGCCTGCTTAGGAAAGCTTAGGCTGCCACAGGGACCACGACTCGATCTCCGGCACCACATGCTGTGCCAGCCCTGCCTCCAGGGCAGGCTGAGCAAGCCATAAAACAAACAAACAAACAAATAAAGAAATAAATAAAGTTTTTTTAAAAGAATTTTTTATTTTATTTATTTACTTTTTTATTTTTTTCTTGTTTCAGAACCTTTGTTTATTCACTCATTTTTGTGGCCAGCTCAGCCCGCCCTGAGGGCAGGGCTGGCGCAACGTGTGGTGCCGGGGACCAAACCGTGGTCCCTGAAGCTGCCCAAGCTTTCCCAAGCAGGTGCTTTAGACCACTGAGCCATTCCGCCAGGTCCATTGATTACTTCTTGAAAAAAAGAAAAGAAAAGGAAAGGAAAGGAAAGGAAAGGAAAGGAAAGGAAAGGAAAGGAAAGGAAAGGAAAGGAAAGGAAAAAGAAAAGAAAAAGATCAGTATTTTAAAAATAAGACTGAGCCCACAGGACAAGTTCAACTTGGTTCAAACTCTCTGCTCTACTCCGAGCAGTTCAAACATGATTTAAGCAGCTTACAGACTGTCTCAACATGGTAAGACAGAACATTTCCTTCAAAGCCTTTTTTTTTTTTTTTTTTTTTAACCTAGCCCTCCCCTTCTCAAGCTTCTTCAAACCAGTTTGAGCAGCCATGGAGCCAAAGCTACAGGACTTGAGGAAGGAAGGCCTATGAGACCACGACCTCACCCTGTAACCCTTGCCCTGGGAATGTCGCCAGCAGCACAGGTCCGCTGATCACTAACCTATCACACGGAGGTGGGCCCTGGGCCTGGGAGCTTCAGCTCCTCCTAGACGGGACTCTACCGGATCCTCCTAGCAGCCCCTGGTGGTGGAAGGAGAACTACTGTATTATGGCCTTGTGCAGGGGAGGAAAATGAGGCACAGGCAAGGGGACGGGTAGTAGATGGCTGAGCTGGCTGCATGCCTAGGCAGTCTGGCTCCTTCCTTGCTCTTCCCCCACTGGGTTTTTCTTTGCAATATCAGGGATTGTACCCACGGGTTCTTGAGCCAGCAGATGCACATCAAGGTCGCAGGAAGGTCAGGCAGTGCTCTCATTGCTGGGTCCACCCCACTTGTCTTTTTTTCTATTCTTTTTCCCTGTATTGGAGCTCAAACCCAAGGCACTAGATAATACAATCCAGCCTTTTTAATTTTTTAAGCAGGGTTCCACTAAACTGATAAGGAGCCTAGGCTGGGCTGGAATTTGTGATCCTCCTGCCTCTGTCTCCCAGAGTGCTGGGATTACAGCTGTGGGCCACCAGTTTGGTTCACAAATTTCTAGTATAGGCTGGGTAGATAGCTCTGTGGCACAAATGCCTGCCTGGCAAGGCTAAGGTCGTGAGTTTGAACCCTAGTCCCGCAAAATAAATATACAAATAAATAATAAAAAAATTTCTAGTATATGGGGTCTGAGACAGACTCCTAGAATGTACACATCTAACCAGCTCAAGTGTGCACCTATGGTTCTCCTCCAGGGACTATACATTGAAAATGGAGTAAAAGCCGGGCGTGGTGGCTCACACCTGTAATCCCAGCACTTGGGAGGCTGAGGCAGGAGGATTGGTGTGAGTTTGAGACCAGCCTGGGCCACAAAAGTGAGCTCAAGGCCAGCCTCAACTCCATAGTGAGACTCTGTCTCAAAAAGACAAAAAACAAAACAAAACGAAAATGGAGTAAAAAGATTAAGATGCAGTATGTATAGCTTACCAATACCCCAGGATGAATCTATTCATTAAGCAATGCAAACATGTACTAGTAAAAGTTATTTATTTATTTATTTATTTATTTATTTATTTATTTATTTTTGCAGGACCAGGGTTTGAACTCATGACCTTGCACTTGCCAGGCAGGCACTTACGCCACAGAGCTATCTCTCCAGCCCCTAGTAAAAGTTATTTTAAAAGAACATAATTACTATTTAATTAATTTTCTGAATATTTTAAATTATACTTTTTGTTTTATGATTCACTGTATCTCTGACTTACAATCTACTTATAAGACATGGTATGATATTTTCTCCTAGTATTAGAAACTTTAAAAAGAAAAAAAAATATATCTATATATATTTATGTATACACAAGGACACACACACACACACACACACATATATATATATATATATATATATATATATATATATAATAGATATATAGCTACTTTGTCTTAGTTCATTGAGAATAAAAGTTTGTACTAATATTGTTTAAACAAGCTACCGGGTCTGCACCTTTTCCTCTTAATAACTACTATAAAGACAACAATATGCACAGTATTAATTGTAACCATCCTACTTTTTTGTTGTTGTTGTTTTGTTTTGTTGTCCGTTTGAGACAGGGTCTCACTTTACAGTTCAGCTCACTTTTGTAGCCCAGGCTGGTCTCGAACTCACACTGATCCTCCTGTTTCAGCCTCCCAAGTGCTGGGATTACAGGTGTGCGCCACCATGCCCGGCTCTACTAACTTGTTTTGAAACTGTTTCATTGCTATTTTATCTTTTTTTCTCATTAAAATGAATTTTTTAAAAATGTAAAAAATAAAAGAAGAAAATAACTGCTCCTAACAAACTTGCATGAAACTACCATAGCTCAAGGATCTATACCAAACTGAGTACAGTGCCCACAGGTGCCCTCCAAAGGAGGCTTCTATTTCACACTGGAGGGTGTGAGAGCTGACCGGCAGAAGGATCTGGTCACATGCGCAGAGGAGGAAGTGCAGAGCCCGTGGCTATGGCCGCCTTTCTGGATCCCCAAGCCTCTGTCTTTTGCATCTGCTGCCTCCCTGACACAGCTAGCCCAGGTGCTCTTGGCACTGTACACACTGGCACCCTTTCAAAGCAATGTTCAGGAAATAGTTGTTTATTTTGGTGGAGCAAGAGAAATGGCCTTTGTATCAATAAAACCAAGATATAATACACATATTTTTATTTCCAAAAATAGAATTAATGCTCATAGCCTAAGCATTTTAACCTTCTCTACAGTGTTGTTCGGCAGTATTTGATCATTCACAATCACTAAGTATGATAATCAACAAATTATTTCACCTTCCTTAAGTTTGCTTTGCTCATTCTCAATGTTCTTGGTTTCCTAATTTTGGAAATTTTTCTCCCTTTAGCCGGGTGTGGTGGCCCACGCCTGTAATCCCAGCACTCCGGAGGCTGAGGCAGGAGAACTGGTGCAAGTTCGAGACCAGTCTGGGCTACAAAAGTGAGCTCAAGGCCAGCCTGAACTGCACAGTGAGACCCTGTCTCAAAAAGACAAAAAAAAAACAAAAAACCATAAAGCTTAGTACATGGGCTGGAGAGATAGCTCAGTGGAATAAGTGCTTGCTTGGCAAGCTCAAGGTCCTGCGTTTGACCCCTGGTACCGCAAAAATAAATAAATAAATAAAAATCAGCATGAGTAAGCCACTGATCTCCTATGTCTATTCTTTTCCAGTGTTATTATTATCTATACTGTTGGATACCCAACCAAAACCTTCCTTCTTACAAAGACCCAGGCACTCCAGGGACTTAATCTCACTGTGCTTGAAGGAGTCATGGAAGTCTATGTTTTGGCAGTGGTTGGTCTAGATGTGACCATGTAACCAGATCCTAGCCAACGAGATACAAAAGAAATTCTACTGGAGGCCCCGAGAAAGATGTCTCTTATAAAAGTAGGGAAGACATTTATTACACTATGTATGGCATTTGTTCCATTTGTAGAACATTTTTCAGAACAATGAAAAAAGAATTTCTTGTTTCACTTAGGAAGGGTTACAGCAAATGTTACCCTCCTCCCACACACAAAAAAATGCAAAAGAGGAATTCGGAGGTTCTGTAGCTTTGAGCCTAGGACATTGCCCAAGATGGGATGGGGATTGGACGGCCGAGTCCCTCCCAGGGACAGAGAACACCTGGAAGTCAGCCATCGCTCTGCCTAGTAGCTACTCACTGGACCTTGGCCCAGTAATCTGATGTGAGAATCTCAACTGCTATATGTCCTACAGCTATATTACCATGAAGGCTCAGCTAGGCTTACAGCTTAAATTACCTCCCTCAAAAACAGCCATTAAGAATTCAATGTAGTTGGCACTGAATGAGAGAAATCCCTTTCGGAGGTAGGGTTTTTGGATTACAGGGACACCTGTGGGCTAGACGTGAATGCCTGCACCTGTTCAACGACTACTACACTCATGTATTACTTATTGAGTTAATTAAGAAAACAAGGACTCTGGCATCCACTCTGGCCAGGAATTCACTTCATCCTGGCCTAAGACTCTCTGGAGAAGAGATAGAAAGCCCCGTTTCAGATCTCCATGATGTTCAAACAAGGCAATTTATTTGCTTTGCTGTGGGTGGCAACTCTCTAACAGAAGGACCTGCAAACGGAGCTACTGTTCTGTGACTAAACACGACAGAGGCTCCAAAACTTCAGACCAGCATGAAGGAAACCCTGTCTTGTGTTAAAGGCAGAAAGGAGAGCTTCCAGGCAGAAATCAGAATGCTGCTTCCCGAAGCCCAAAGAAGAATGAGACTTTCATTGTCCTCATGAAAATCCTGGGTAATTTTGGTTTGTGCTCTGAGTCACAGTGGTATGTCTTCTTGTCTGTAGTGCCTCCCAACCCTTCTTTGTTTGTAATGTGAGCTCCTTTCAAATCTTTCTCACACCGAATTGTGTGTATCCCTACCAGCCCAGAGTCAGTCACCTTTGTCTTCTGAGTTTAGTTAATGAAAACACTAACGGAATATTCCCTCTCCGAGGCAACAACTCTTCTCCATTCCACTGTGTTCAATACTACCTTGACTTGAGAACGTGATTCTAGTCCTAATTCTTGTACTTTCAACCTGTGCTGAGTCATTTATTTCTCAATCAGTCGAGGCACAAGCCATGCAAAGTCGAAATTTTATTACATTTGTTTTTCTGCGACCTGGATAAGGAAACATGTAAGAGGGAAAAACCCTTCTATTATACATGATGCCTCATCCTTACCTCCTTGTCCTTATTTGATTGTTACTTCACTTCCCCAGCTGTCATATATTGGTTACAAAGCAGTCCACATTTTGCTTTTATTACACTATCCCTTGGATTTTTTTTAAAGAATTAAAAAAATTTTTTTTTATTTTTTTCTTGTTTCAGAACCTTTTGTTTATTCACTCATTTTTATGACCAGCTCAGCCCACCCTGAGGGCAGGGCTGGCACAGCATGGTGCTGGGGATCAAACCGCAGTCCCTGAAGCCACCCAAGCTTTCCCAAGAAGGCGCTTTAGACCACTGAGCTATCCCACCGGGCCCCTATCCCTTGGATTTTAAACATGTGGGGGCTTCATAGAATTTCTAGGAATGCTCTTCTATTTATGAAGATTCCCCAACTTCAATTAAAAAATATTCAGGGGTACAAAAGCCTACTTGACAAGTGCAAGGTCCTGAGTTTGATCCCCAGTTGGGAAGAGGGGAATATATATATATTCCATACCTTCACTGGCTTAAATTGGTCCCTGAAAAACATGTGTTGAAGACCCCTGATACTTACAAATATCATACTTAACAATAGGGTCTTTGGGGCCCAGCGTAATGGCTCAGTGGTCTAAAGTGCCTGCTTGGGAAAGCTTGGGCGGCTTCAGGGACCGCGGTTCAATCCCCGGCACCACATGCTGCGCCAGCCCTGCTGTCAGGGTGCGGGCTGAGCCAGCCATAAAAATGAGTGAATAAGCAAATAAAGGTTATGAAACAAGAAAAACATAAATAAATAAAATAAAAAATTCTTTGAGCCGGGCGTGGTGGCTCACGCCTGTAATCTCAGCACTTGGGAGGCTGAGGCAGGAGGATTGGTGCGAGTTCGAGACCAGCCTGGACTACAAAAGTGAGCTCAAGGCCAGCCTGAACTTCATATCGAGACCCTGTCTCAAAAAGACAAAAAAAATAAAATAAAATAAAAACAATAGGGTCTTTGCAAATGATATATTCAACTTAAAGTGAAGCATCCCTGGTCCAGGGCAAGTCCTCATCTGATGACTGCTGTTCTTTGTCTAAAAAACAAAACTGGGAACAAAGAGGCATCTTGGGAAAAACCAGCAGGAAACTGAGCCAAAGACTACTATCTTTTTTTTCTTTTTCTTTTTTTTTTTTTGAGACAGGGTCTCACTATGCAGTTCAGGCTGGCCTTGAGCTCACTTTTGTAGCCCAGGCTGGTCTTGAACTCACACTGATCCTCCTGCCTCAGCCTACCTAGTGCTGGGATTACAGGTGTGCGCCACCACACCCGGCCCCAGAGACTAGAATTTACACTTCAAGTGTTTTTTTTTTTTTTTTTTTTGAGACAGGGTCTCGCTATGCAGTTGAGGCAGGCCTTGAGCTCACTTTTGTAGCCCAGGCTGGTCTCGAACTCGCACCAATCCTCCTGCCTCAGCCTCCCGAGTGCTGGGATTATAGGCGTGTGCCACCACGCCCGGCTACACTTCAAGTTTTAACCCATCCTAAGTTAAGTTTTGTTTCTTGTGTAAATCAAAGGCCGGATGCTACTTCCGTTGTCATACAGCCCCTTCTCACACAGAGCGGGATTTATTTCTGGATTCTCCATCCGTTTCCACTGATTCTTTTTCCTGGCCCATTCTTAGCCCAGCTGCAATTTGATTTGCTTATCATGACCTCAAGCTTCATTTTGCTTACTGATTTCTTCTCCAGCAAGAAGCTGCTTGTTCTACATAACCTGCTGGTGCATATTTTTCTTGGCTACTGGTGTTTGGTGTTCATTTCTCCATATAAACTTCAATATTCAAGATCTTGGGTAAAGGTCCACCTCTATCCCAGCCTGAGTCACATGTCCAGGGTGAAAAGCAAGCTCTGTTTTTTTTTTTCTTTTTCTTTTTTCATCTTTAAAATCAAGGACCTTCCTCTTTTCCTTTTTCTTTTTTAACTTGGTCTTTTCTGAGGCAAGGTCTTTATGCGGTTCAGGCTGGCTTTAAACTCACCTTGTAGCCCAGGCTGGCCTCGAATTCAAAGTGATCCTCCTGCCTCTGCCTCCCACATGCTGGGATTATATGCCATTGATTTTATTTCTATATCCCCTTCCATGGCAGTGGCCCGGCTGCCCACAGGGGTCTGAGACCCTTGAGACACAAGAGATCTGATTACTTTGCCTAAAAAAAAAGCAGAGGCGTTGCTTCTATTTTTTATACCAGGAAGATAATTTATGTTCTCAGGGTAAGTACAATGACATCTTGCTAGAGTAGCAAAACACGCGCACGCACTCACTTTTAATCCCTGTTACATCATATTAAGGAAGTTGGGTTTTATCCTGGAGGCTTTTGTTTGCCATGTGAAAAGCTCTGAGTGGAAGAATCATAAGATCCATTTGGTAACAGCTAGGTACATGGGATAGCAGGGGAAGACACTGCAAGCAGGTGGTGCAGCTAGGCAGTAGCAGCAGGCTAGGCAAAGACAGGGAAGACATGAAACAAGTCGGTCGGCAGGGGCCTAGAGCAAGGCAGGCAGGCTTGAAAACAACTGGGATGTAGCACTGACAGGATCAGTGATGCGTTTGGCGCTGGGTTAGCTAAGAATCCAGCATGACTGACTCCCTGACTGGTAGCCTAGGCAAGGGAGGGCGCAGTGCACAATGAGACAACACAGGACACAGGAGGAGTAAGAGGCCGGGTGACAATGTAGAGAATAAACTCAGCTTGGGGTGTGTCAGGGAAGTGAAGTCCCTAGCTGACGTGAAGACTGAATAAAGTCTGAAGCTCAAAGGAGCTCAAGACCAGTGAGTGCATTCAAGACTCAACAGGACTACAATGGCAGTCAACGCCAGAGGGGACAGAGCTAAGAGTGATAGTGAGGGTCACAGATCTTGACCAGAAGAGCAGGACTTGGAGCCAGCCAGGAACTCTGAGAATGAGCTCCACATGCAGCGGGAATTGGTAGAGCAGCAGAAGTGGGATTTTATTTTATTTTATTTTTTATTATTTTATTTTATTTTATTTCAGAAGTGGGTTTTGGGTTTTTGTTGTTGTTTTGGGGTTGCTGTTTTTTTTTTTTTGTATTTTTTTTTGTCTTTTTGAGACAAGGTCTCGTTATGCAGTTCAGGCTGGCCTTGAGCTCACTTTTGTAGCCCAGGTTGGTCTCGAACTTGCACCAATCTGCCTGCCTCAACCTCCCGAGTGCTGGGATTACAGGCGTGCGCCACCACACCCAGCGGGTTTTTTTTTGTTGTTGTTTTGTTTTGTTTTGAGACAGGGTCTTGCTATGCAGTTCAGGCTGACCTTGAACTCACTTTTGTAGCCCAGGCTGATCTGGAACTCTCACTGATCCTCCAGCCTCAGCCTCCCAAGTGCTGGGATTACAGGCGTGCGCCACCATGCCCAACTAGCAGAAGCATTTTGAGAAGGACACAGTTGGCTTCCTTGAAAGGAGCAGAGATGATTCTGAAGCATCATGGCCGTAGCTGTTGCCAAATCCCACCTGATCTTGACAAGAGCCGTTTCAATTGACTGGAGAGGAAGGAAGTCAGGTTTGTGTGTTTGTGCAGCAGTACTGGGATTTAACCCAGGGCCTGGTACATGCTAGGCAAGAGCTCTGCCACTGAGCTCTGTCTTTGGCCCTTTAAAAAATGTTATGTTTAGACAGAGGCCCCCTAAATTGTCCAGGCTGGTCTTACACTGACGAGCCTCCTGCCTCAGCCTCTCACAGTGCTGGCCCCGAAGCCAGGCTTTAGACAGAGAGGAAAGGCAAGGGTAACAGACTGCGCCAGACGCTTCCCCTTTGTCCCTCTGGCTCACTGTCTTCCCTTTGCCCATCTGCTGTCTGCACCAGGTGCACAGGAACAACATTGCCACATTCCCACACTGCTGAGTTTGACCCTGACAAGGCCTGGGTGGGGCAGGAGAATGAGTTGGGGTGTCCAGACCCCAGGTCCTTCCCTGAGGGATCAGCCACGTGCCTTGCACCATAGCCACCAGCTCCCTCTCCTGGTTTCAGGTGACCTCTGCTTCCTTCTTCCCCTTAGACTCTGAGTGCAAATCACCCTGCTAGGCCTCCTTGTTTCTCTACAGCCTGAGGACACCTTTAGAGATGGCCCTTGGTCACATCTTCCTTGGTTATCCTAATCTGCACACATCACCTGTCCACTGCAGGAACTGTGTGAGGGTGGTAATGCAGGCCTGTGACCCCAGCACCCTGGAAGGCTGAGGACGGAGGACTGCAAATTCTACTCCACCTGAGCGGTTTAACAGGAAGGAACAGCAGCAGGAAGGAACCTTGGCTGAGAAGGGATGGAAGTCCACAAAGGCAGGGATGACTTTGTCAGGTTTTATTTTATGAGGGTCAGAAAGGCTTAGCTGCAATGACATGGGCTCATGAAGTTTTTACAGCCAGGCCCTGTCTCAGAGGTGTGATCTGAGAGGAGGGAAGAAAGAGACAGGCTCCCTGCTGGCCTTTGCAGTTGGTGACATATGTGACTTCACCAAGGGTTCAGGGATGCTAGAACTTGTGGTTCCAGTTTGCCTAAAGCACTGCATTTGCCAGGTTTGCCCATGGCTGTGTTGGCAGAGTTCCTTTGAGGCCTCAATAGGTGGAAAAGTAGACAGAGAAGAAAGAACAAAGGTGGGGACCTCAAAAAACCCAGGTACACTCAGGGCACCAACGCTGTCAGGCACTAAGCAGCAGGGCTCGTGATTTTTAAACTTAGTGGAGCATGACCCAGCCCTGCCCACACTGCCAGTCTTGTGTCTCGCTTGTTTTCATTGAACCGCTTTTTTTTTTGGCTTTTTGAGACAGGGTCTCGCTATGTAGTTCAGGCTGGCATTGAGCTTGCTTTTGTAGCCCAAGCTGATCTTGAACTCACACCGATCCTCCTGCCTCAACCTCCTAAGTGCTGGGATCACAGGTGCCTGGTGCTGCCCTGCTCGTTCTTGAATCAGCCCCACTCTCCCTTTAAGCCTGAGCTCTGCCTTGCAACCTGGCAGTTTCTGCAACTCCTTTCCCCATCCTCACCAGGGGTGGGGATCCAACCCAGAGCCTCTGCACTGAGCTCACCCCCTGCAGGGTCTTGCTAAATTGTTAAATTACCCAGATGGAGTAAAATGTGAAATCCTCCATCCTCAGCCTCCCAGGGTGCTGGGGTCACAGGCCTGGCGCTACCACTCTCACCGTTTCCTCAGTTGTGACACTGGCTAGTTCATTCTCCTCCCCAGAGCTCGCTTTAACACCACTTCCTCACCAGTCCTCATCCAGCCAATCAAGTCCTGCCTATTCCACAACACCAATATTGTGATAGGCCATTTTTCTTTCTTTTTTTGTTTTTTCTTTTTTTTATCCCTATCATATTAGGTTATACCTTCACTATCCTTTCCCTAAAGTGGTAAGAAACACACCAACAGACTAACAGAGCTTGTCTCTTTTCTCTACAATCTCTTCACTGCCACCCAAGTCTTAGTTCTGAAATACAAAACCTGACATTGTTACTTCTGACACTGTTGCTCCCTTGTTTAAAATCTTCCAATAGTTCCCTAGGATTTCTGGGAGACTGGCGCCTCAACCCTCAGATCCAGAGCCACGCCCTTTCTAGCCCGAGGCCACACCCCCATGCCCTCAGGTCCATCCACTAGGTCCGCCTCTTAAAGGTGCCTTCACCTCTCCATACCAGCCTCTGCCATGAGGTTGGAGAGAGAGGGACACCGGCCCGCAAGCCCCCCCTAAACCACAGCTCACCCAGGGCTCCCTGGGCACTGCCTTTGTGTTCTGTTGCTACGATAACAAGTTACCACACAGTGCCTCACAAAATACGTATCGTCTAGAGCAGCAACAGGTCAGAAGCCTGAGCTGTCAGGCCTGCAAATTCATAGCCCCACGGGGCTGCTTTCCTCCTCCCAGGGACAACTGGTTTCTTTGCTTCCTGGCTTCTAGAGACTGTAAGTATTGGCTCAGGGCTCACTTGCTCCATTTGCACACCAGCGACACTGGCTGAGACCTCTTGAGCCATCTCTGGTTCTCTCTCTTCTGCCTCCCCCTTCCACTTAAAAGCATCCTCTCGAGGCCCCTGTCCACCTGGGTGACCTAAAATAATCTCCCAGACTTAACTTGAGGACCAGGGCATGGCCATCCTCAAACACTTTCCCTGGCAAAAAGTCCATGTGTTTTGGTGGAAAGTTTAGGATTCAGAATGAAAGTCCCTTCCTCTCTCCTATTCTGAATTCTCAGCTGTTGTGGCCAAAAGCAGTCTGGCATGAGGCCAGGAAGATAGCTCAGTTGAATAAATGCTTGCCTGGCAAGTGCAAGGGCCTAAGTTCAATCCCTGGTACTGCAAAAAAGAAAGAAACAAAACGTAGTCTGACATTAGCAGGCCTGGTGCAACCCAGAACACAGCAGAGGGACAAATTCCAGCTCCACTTACTGCCCACATGGATGAGGTGGGTCGCGTGCATGCACCTCCTTTTCTATTATTTTTAAAAATGTATTCAGTACAGGGTCTACAGGACCTCACTACACAGGTCAGACTCATAGTGATCCTCCTGTTTTCAGCCTCCCTAGCACTAGGATTACAGGCATGAGCACCCAGCGCAGTCTCAGTTGCAGGCTCAGCATGCCCGCGGGGCTGGGACAGCACACTGGGGATAGAACCCATCCCTGTGTCTGCCTAAGGAGGTGCTTCAGTCTGCTGACCTATCTGGCCAGCCTTGCACACAGCTGAACCACTGCAAAAAAGCAGCAATGCCGGCCTCCCGTGATCACAGGCCTGGACAGATCAATATTGATCAGGCAACTGCACACAGATTACCCTAATATGCCTGTCGAATGTCATAGAACCTTATTATTTGTAGAGGAAACTTACTAAATGTCTGGTGAGTATTTTGAATGAGTGACTGAATGAGCTGAGCTTGTAGATCGCTTCTAATCAAAAACTAACTTCAGGGACAACCTCATCTCTCTCATTTTAATTAAAGACAATGTCGGAATGACCTCAATCTTAGAGTTTATACAGCACCACCAACATATATGATGTCACCAAAATGAGAGGTTCTCTTGCCTTTTAAATTGTAAATCCTAGACTGTGCGTGGTGGGGAGCACATGTAATCCCAGAACTTGGGAGGCTGAGAATGGAAGGATCACTACGAGTCGGACCTAAGTAGTGAGACCCTGTAGACCTTATACTAAATACAAAAAAAATTTTTTTATAACTTGTAAATGCTTAAACTCATTTTTTATGTAGGACAAAACTCTTTGGCCACTATTTGAGTTAAGTTTGAAATCTGACACTCTAGGAAAAGTTTCCTTTTTTCAAAAAGCCTGTTTCAATAAGGACTAAGGGAAAAGGAGGCCTATTTTGTTTTTCACCTTTTTGTCATTGTTCTAAATTTTGAGAAATAGGGGCCAGCAAAATAGCTCAGTGGTCTAAAGCACCTGCTTAGGCAAGCTTAGGCACTGCAGGGACCCCGGTTCCATCCCTGGCACCACATCCTCCACCAACCCCACTCCCAGGGCAGGCTGAGCTGGCCATAACATAAAGTTTAAAAAAATAAATAAATTTTGAAGCCAGGCATGGTGGCGCATGCCTGTAATCCCAGCACTCAGGAGGCTGAGGCAGGAAGATCGGTGCGAGTTCGAGATCAGCCTGGGCTACAAAAGTGAGCTCAAGGCCAGCCTGAGCTGCATAGTGAGACCCTGTCTCAAAAAGACAAATAAATAAATAAATAAATAAATAAATAAATAAATAAATAAATTTTGAGAAGTTATGTGCTATGCTTTGTTATCCCCAATGCTGCAAGGACTAATTGCATACACGAGAGATGAGTTGCCCGCCATTCTGGTAAGCACTGAAAGGAGTCTTCCTTATTTTCCTGTTCATCCTTTCTAAAACCCTGTTACTCTAACCTGACAGGTAGCTGTAATATTGAAGTTAAAAATAAAAACCACAGACAACAGAATCCCTAACTGATATGTGAACAACAATCTGGCATAGAAGACCATTTCAGTAGATCACAGGAAACTTTATTGATTTCTCCTCCGGATCAAATGTCTCCTAATCTGCTCTGGTAATGATCAAAATAGTCATCACAAACACCATGATGAAGAAGACCCACATGAAGAATCGGTCTATGACTTTCGCAACTTTCTTCCACTCGCTGCCCTTGGAGTTGGTGGCTTTGTGGTCCTTGAGGCACTTGGCAATGTACTCGATGTTCCTTGTCAATGCTCCATACCGTGCACAGTAACTCTCCACATCCTGTGGCACCTCTTCCTGGCACCGCAGGTCATTCTTTAAGAGTTTGTTCATGTCCTTCTTCCGGGGAAAGTCTTTGCTCCTGGCTGTCTTCAGGTTTGACTCTGGAAGTTTGCCATAAACCTTGGAGAGGTGGCCCCGCTCCCTGCCATGGCGTGGGCTGAGGCAGTTCTCACCCACGTCATAGACAAACAAGATCCTAGCCATGTATTTCAGAATGACCACTCGGGCCCAGTGTGGCACTGGCCGCGCCTCAGCCCCACAGAAGTGGATGTTCATCACCATGATGGTCAGGGCAGTGGAGGCCGTGATCAGGGCCATTGTGGCTATGTAGTATTTGCCTGAAATCAAAATAACAACAGCTCAGTTTGCTGTAACACTGTCCTCACGTTTGCTGAAAGTGAAACAAATACCTTTCCTAAGGACGTGGGCAGTCCTAATGATCACATGTAGAGCTTTGAGTTTTGGGGGGCTTTTTTTGTATTTTAGGTAAGGGTCAACAGGGTGTTCAGGGTCTCACTACTAGATCAGACTCATAATCCACCTGTTTACAGCCTCCCAAGAGCTGGGATCACAGGCTTATGTCACCACGCCCAGTCTCAATTGCCCTCTCATCTGCACCCTGGGGGCAGAGCCAGCATGGCAGGCTAGGGGGGATCAAACCCCCACCCCTGCATCTGCTTGCAGGCACTTTAATCCACTGAGCTATTTGGCTGGGCCTTCAGACCCTTGAGTTGATGATGGGGTTCAAATTCCAGTCTTGTCACCCACGAGACTTGTGACCTACAACAAGACCTATGATCCTACCATGCTCCCACTCCTGGCTCTGTAATACAGGTGAGGCTTAACAGAACTGAGACGTGGCGAGTTCTCTGCCCTCTCCCTGGCTCCAAAGGCCTGTAGTGTTTGCTGAGGTCATGACAAGAGAAATTTTTTCACAACACTCAGGGAAACTGACTGGCTCTGAGCACCATCACTGAGTGGAAGACTGTCACCACTGAGCAGGAAAGGGGGCAGTGTTACCAAGTCTGTAAGACAGGATTGTGTAAAGCAAATGTTCATGAAAAAGAGAAGCAAAAGAAATGATATGGGCCCTTCTGTTTATAAAATATGAAACGAAAAGTAAGAAGGTGAGCAAAACTAAAGACAATTTTTTTGTTTTTGGTCTTTTTGAGGCAGGGTCTCACTATGCAGTTCAGGCTGGTCTTGAGCTCATTTTTGTAGCCCAAGCTGTTCTCAAACTCACACTGATCCTCCTGCCTCAGCCTCCCAAGTGCTGGGATTACAGGCGTGCGCCACCACGCCTGGCTTAAAGACAATTTTTTTGAAGAGTAATAAATCCAAGTGTGTTGATGCACATCTGTATTCCCCACTCCTAAGAAGGCTGAAGCAGGAGAATCACTTGTGCCCAGGCAATGCAGCTCACCATGTTATCAAAAAAAAAAAAAAGTGGTGGGGGCTGGGGAGATAGCTCCGTGGCACAAGTGACTGCCTGGCAAATGCAAGGTCGTGAGTTTAAACCCCTGGTCCCGCAAAAAAAAAAAAAAATCCAGCTAAAAAGGAAAGTAGTGGGAAGGATGAGAAAATAAGAAGCAGAAAAGGAGAGAAAAATTATAATGACAGCGAGAGTGCTACTAATGAGTAATGGTCACTGCCTTATTTTTTACAGAACAGAAGTGTCTCATGGCTTCTGTATGTGTACCATAAATTAATAGATGTCATAAACCAGAATTTTTTTTTTGTCTTTTTGAGACAGGGTCTCACTATGTAGTTCAGGCTGGCCTTGAGCTCACTTTTGTAGCCCAGGCTGGTCTCAAACTCACACCGATCCTCCTGCCTCAGCCTCCCGAGTGCTGGGATTACAGGTGACATACACCAGAATTTAGATCATGAGTGACTGACAGAATATTTTTTGTTGGATAGCCCTGATTTAAGTAAAATTGGCTTGTAGTTAAACAGATATATTTTGTTGTTGTTGTTCAGGGTCTCACTATGTAGCCCAGATTCGTAGTGATCCTCCTGATTTCTGCCTCCCTACTGCTGGGATTATAGGCATGTGCCACGGTGCCTGGACTCCATCACCCGCAAAGTGCACCCAAGGGGGGCGGGCAACATGGCATGTGGTGCCAGGGATTGAACCCTGGCCCCTGTGCTTACCTAAGGAAGTGCTTAGTCTGCTGAGCTATACTGCCAGCCCTTGAGCAGTTATCTTTTCATTTTCAAGTTTTGATAGTAACTCTAATTCAGTGAACACTAACACTATTTTCCCTTTTAGCTATATGGCTGGACTTAATTAGTAATATTCAACTATACATAGAGATGGAGAATGAAATCTCAGAACCACTGAAGGTTTTATTTATTTATTTATTTATTTAGTCTTTTTGAGACAGGGTCTCACTGTACAGTTCAGGCTGGCCTTGAGCCCAGTTTTGTAGCTCAGGCTGGTCTCGAACTCTCACCGATCCTCCTGCCTCAGCCTCCCAAGCGCTGGGATTACAGGCGTGCGCCACCACGCCCGGCTTGGTTTTATATTTAGATTTATATAATTGGTTATGTGCACATGCTTAAATATTGGGAGAATCTTTCATTGTCTCAAAACCCACTAAGACTCCTCTGTTGCAATTTGTATTTATTAAAGGGGATAATTGAAGACAAGAAAGCCATGCCTATATTTTGGTCTTGACTATGACACTTTAATTAGAATTCCCTGTTTCTAAAAAGTGCTAGCCGGGCATGGTGGCGCAAGCCTGTAATCCCAGCACTTGGAGGGCTGAGGCAGGAGGATCAGTGTGAGTTCGAGACCAGCCTGGGCTACAAAGTGAGCTCAAGGCCAGCCTGAACTGTATAGAGAGACCCTGTCTCAAAAAGACAGAAATAAATAAATAAATAAATAAATAAATAAATAAATAAAAGTGCTATCTTGGGGCTGGCGAGATAGCTCAGCAGTCTAAAGCACCTGCTTAGGCAACCGCAGGGACTGCAGTTCGATCCCCGGCACCACATATTGCACCAGCCCTATCCCCAGGGCAGGCTGAGCTAGCCATAACATACATAAATGAAGTTAAAAAAATAATAACAAGAGTGATGTTGGAGTTGCTTTCTTTGAAAACAAAATCTATGTTGATGGTGGATCTTCATGGAATAACCATTGTAGAGTAGAAATTATCCAAAAGTATGACCCAGAAAAAGGTGAGTGGCACAAAGTTTTTGATCTTCCAGAGTCACTTGGTGGCATTCAAGCTTGTGCCCTCACTGTTTTTCCACCTGAAGAAAACTCTGGATCACCTTCTAGAGAATCGCCCCTTTCAGCTCTTTCAGATCATTCTTAGGTTTGTAGTGTATCTCCCATAATTTTATGCTTCCCTTCAATTGTATCTTATAGTGATTGATACAGCTATTACACAAAAAGGTAACATGTTGTCTTTTGTCTGGCTTAGTATGTTTATTAAATGTGTAACAAGTGCATTCTGAAAATATATTCAACATACCCAGTTATTTTAATAGGAAAACAAGGTAGAAAAAAATGTTTAAGTTAGATATCTTTTCATAGTGTTACATAGCAAAACTGTAGGTGAGTATAGTAAGTGTATATTTATATCTATGCTTCAAAGTTGAAAATTTTAGCTGGGTGTGGTGGCGCATGCCTGTAATCCCAGCACTTGGGAGCCTGAGGCAGGAGGATTGGTGCGAGTTCGAGACCAGCCTGGGCTACCAAAGTGAGCTCAAGGCCAGCCTGAACTGCATAAAAACGACACCCTGTCTCAAAAAAGAAAAAAAGTGGAAAGCAATAAACAAAGCCCAGGTTATAGTCTGTTACTTAGGGATTCCAGAAAGCTGAGATTTAGGGAGACAGATACCAGCTTATCCTGATGACTCTTTGATTGTTGTCTCCTCCTTTGCTTGGGATGTTAATGGTTACCTCCTCCCCTCCTTGTAATCTTTTTATTTAACATTTGTGTGAGCCTAGCATTAGACAAATAGTGAAGGTCAACAGAGATTATAGTCTTTCTTAACTAATTATGCACACAAGCACTTTCCTTAGCCTGTCTTTGAGTACTCAATAAAAGTAAGATGCTTCTGTGGGTCGGGCTCATTTTGAGAGAGACAGATCTCAGTGAGTTCTCTGAGCTACCTCAGCAGATTAAAGCACCTGTAAGCAGGCGCAGGGGCTGGGGGTTTGATCCTTGGGCCTGCCATGATGGCCCCGCCCCAGGGGATGCTGAAGTGGCAATTGAAACTGGGAATGGTGGCACACACCTGTAATCCCAGCTCTTGGGAGGCTGTAAATGGGGCGATCACTATAAGTTCAGGTCTAGTAGTGAGACCCTGAACACCTGCACAAAAGGTTCTACAACCAAAGGAATTTATAAGTAAGTTTTACTAAGCCATCAAAAAATTTAAATTTAAATCTTATGCAAGTTGCAAGAAACATTAGAAGACAAGCCGGGCGTGGTGGCTCACACCTGTAATCCCAGCACTTGGGAGGCTGAGGCAGGAGGATTGGTGCGAGTTCGAGACCAGCCTGGGCTACAAAAGTGAGCTCAAGGCCAGCCTCAACTGCATAGCAAGACCCTGTCCCAAAAAGACAAAAAAAAAAAAAAAAAAAAAAAAAAAAAAAAAAAAAAAAAAAAAAAAAAAAAAAAAAAA
>PVJA010020007.1:0-12765 GCA_004027025.1 Myocastor coypus | reverse complement strand
TGAAATTCAATGTCAGAAAGACCCTGTCTCAAAAAAAAACACACACACAAAAGAAAACCCACTGATTTAATTAACTACATTAGTTGAGAGAAATAACATGATTATCTTGACAGATGAAGACAGAGCACTTCTATTACTTGATAAAACTTTAAGTTATTTATTTATTTATTTATTTTTGTCTTTTTGAGACAGGGTCTTGCTGTGCAGTTCAGGCTGGCCTTGAGCTCACTTTTGTAGCCCAGGCTGGTCTCAACCTCGCACCAATCCTCCTGCCTCAGCCTCCCAGTGCTGGGATTACAGGCATGAGCCACCACGCCCGGTTCAAGTTATCTTTTTAAAAAGGCATGTCTTAGAAAAGATTACAATCGAGAAATATGCACCAAATATGATACCTTTTTGTTTTGTTTTGTTTTGTTTTGTCTTTTTGAGACAGGGTCTCACTATGCAGTTCAGGCTGGCCTTGAGCTCACTTTTATAGCCCAGGCTGGTCTCGAACTCGCACCAATCCTCCTGCCTCAGCCTCCCGAGTGCTGGGATTACAGGCGTGAGCCACCACACCCAGCCCAAATATGATACTTAATTAAATTAAAACATAAATGTTTCTGTAAGATTAAGAACATATTTCATATGGTGGCACACGCCTGTAGTCCCAGCACTTAGGAGAATGAGGCAGGATTGGTGCAAGTTCCAGACCAGCCTGGGCTCAAGTGAGCTCAAGGCCAGCCTGAACTGCATAGTGAGACCCTGTCTCAAAAAGACAAAAAAAAAAAAAAAAAAAAAAAAAAAAAAAAAAAAAAAAAAAAAAAAAAAAAAAAAAAAAAAAAAAAAAAAAAAAAAAAAAAAAGAGCAAACAATGATAGTCAATATTCTCAAGATCTCCATGCACATGTTTGTAAAAAATAAATTTTATGTGATCATATGGAAACAGAATGAGTAATGATTGCAGATTTCTCCCTAGAAATTGTCCATCTTGTTATTGAAGGTCACGGCTAAAGAGAGACCTGCCAATCATCCAGCCTCAAGTCAGGGGGCTGGCAGTCACCACTGTCTACTCTATCTGCCTCAGAGAGGTAGTAGAAATTCCAATACACCTCTTCCTTTTTATTAGGAGAGGAAAAACTTATGTTTATTTCTTTAAAAATGAGAGGGGGGGAGGCTAGAAAACACCTGAAAAAGAAGAAATCTCCAGAAAAACAAATGTAGTAACATCTGAATGTGGCATAACTGGATCCCTTACAGAGCAAAGGTCTCATGACATCCCTTGATATTGGAGTCTATGTCCCTTGGAGTCTTGAAATCTCTCCTCATTTTTAGTGACCTGCAAGTTAGGTCTAGCTTTTGGTTGTTGTTTTTTTGTTGTTGTTTTATTTTGTTTTGGTCTTTTTGAGATGAGGTCTCACTGTGCAGTTCAGGCTGGCCATGAGCTCACTTCTGTAGCCCAAGCTGGTCTCCAACTCACACTGATCCTCCTGCCTCAGCCTCCCAAGTGGTGGAATTACAGGGGAGTGCCACCACACCTGGCCTAGCTTTTGGTTTTAACAAGTATCTATTACTATAGCAAGCTGTTGAGATGAAGGTGTTAAATCAGAGCATTTCTCTGGTGACAAGAGATAGGTGTTACAGGTGGTAGAAGAGACCTCAGAAAAGAAAGGGACAAGAGTGGAGAGGCAGGGCTAGTCAACTCCAGCTACATTCCAACTCTTGGAGGAACACCTCATTACTGCAGATTTTTGAAGGTACAGTCTGTTTTAGAATAACCTCAAAGGGCCGGGCGTGGTGGCACACTGTAATCCCAGCACTCAGGAGGCTGAGGCACGAGGATTGGTGCGAGTTCGAGACCAGCCTGGGCTATGAAAGTGAGCTCAAGGCCAGCCTGAACTGCATAGCGAGACCCTGTCTCAAAAAGACAAAAAAAAAAAAAAAAGAATAACCTCAGATTCTCAAATCTTGGTCAAGATTGCTAGGCCACACGTTTTGTGTGTAGGGATCTGCATTTTAAGAAGCTCTTGCCCATGGCTCTTATTCCCAGTAAAAGTGGAAAGTTATCAGTGAAAGGTCCGTGTCAGCTTAAAACTCCAGCTCATCTGTCTAGCTGAGGTTCTCCACTCTTCCCCAGAGGAAATCCTTGTAAGGTGACAAGATAGCAAAAACCCCACTCAATTCAATATTTACCAGGTATCAAGTTCTGTGCTAAGCAGTAACTCTGGAGGTATCAATTATAAAAAATTTTTCAGATAAAGTAGCAGAGACTGAGAGATTAAGTAACCACATCGGTTGATCGAGGAGAAAACCTTTGAATTCAAAATCAGAGCCTTCTCTTGTAAGCCAGTGGTTTTCGGCTTGAATGGAAAGAGCCTCTGAAGGCCTGGAAGGCTGGTTCAGGCAACACCAGCCCTCATTCAGTGGGTCTCAGGCGAGGCCTGAGGATTCACATATGCAAAAGTTCCAAATGATGATGTTTTGAATCCAGGGACCACCACCTTGAGAACCAGTGCTATGAACTACTGAATCTCTCACTGTTCTCTTGTGTAAATCTAGAGAATGTGAGACCAGTTTTGTTCCAACAGCCATGTCTATGTTCAGCCATGCTGAGGGTAGACACCAAATAAATTAAGTAACCACCTGCAATGAAACTTAAGTTGATCCAATTGTTAGCTTGAAGGTCCACACACAACTCCACTTCACAGAATGGAAGACACTTGAACTCACCTATCAGAGGGACATTTTCAGAGGCTGGCATAATCTCTGCCACCATTAGCTGAAAAACGGTCATGGCCAACAGGATGGTCACTCCCAGGGAGACCTTCTCCCCAGAGGCTGCTGGGAGATAAAAACTTAAGGGAGCTAGGAAAGATATGAGGACACAAGGGATGAGGAGGTTGACGATGTAGAATGAGGACCTCCGCTTCAGAAGGAGAGTAAAAGTGATATCCGGGTAAGGCTCGGAGCAACAGCCATAGGAGATCACATTCTTCACAGCAGGCATGCCATGGACCTCCCATTCCACATCCTCGATAAAGTCAGACAGATCGCCACTATCCAGGGCATTGAATATGTCCACCTGATTGCCATTGTAGGTCCAGGAACCAAAGGTCAGGTTGCACTGCTGGTTATCAAAAGGGAAATAGGTGACGTCCACCACACAGGAACTTTTGGTGATGACTGGTGCATCCCATGTGATGAGCCCATCATAGCGCAGGACCACGTTGGTGTTCACGGGCTCTGAAGACTCATCATCAGCCCTAGAGGTCAGAGTCAGACAGCAACAGCTGCTGGTTAGAAAAACTCACCAGCTTCCCCATTCCACAGAGCTCATCACCTTAAAGCCCATCATATCGGTGTCTTCAGCAATGTGTCACAGTTCTCTCTGTCACTCTAGCATGAGTGCTTGGAAGCACCTCTGCCTCACCCATCTCCTGTAAGGAATCAGGGTCAGGTCCTCTTGCACTATTCCTTTAAAATGACTCTGCTCAGGTTCCTCCCATCCAATGCCACTCCCTTGGTCAGCTCTAATGCCTGGGAACATCTTGACACAAGGTAAACTTGCTGACACAAAAACCTGCTTACCTGATTTTGTCCACTTACATAATCAAATGTTAAATAGCCATTATAGCCATTTGCTGCTGTTGTAAGAGTTAGACAGGTATATTTGGAACACTGGGAAAACACAGAGGAAAAATAGCCATTTGTAAGCCATCTTTACAAAAAAGTCATTCTCTAAGCGATTGATAAGGATAATCACTATTTCTTCTTGGGGAGAATATGGAAGAACCCCCTGGTCACTCAGAGTGGAGGACAGTGGGCTCAGGCTGTGACTCAAGAGCTTGTAGGCTGAGTACAGAGGGAGGCAAAATCCAGGCTTCGAGCCCCACTACTGCTTCCTTTAGGGAAATCCATGGCTTCTAACAGGCTCTACCTGGGGGAGACCCCAAGGGTCCCCATTTATGTTGTTTTGCATCTCAGAGGAATCTGCCCCAACCCACAGAAACTTGGGCTCTAGAATAAAAACTGAGAGGATCTCCCTGAACTACAAGTAGAGAAACAGAGCTCAAATTGTGACAGAGAGCTGGTTGCTCCTCAAAGTGCAGCCCAGGGCCTACAGGGCCTCAACCACTTGGAGCCTGAAGCAATGACTTGTGGGATCTGAATCTGTGTTTTATTATTACACTTGATCTTAGCCAAAAGGCCAAGAAGCAATTTGTGTTATTATTATTATATTTAATGATATCATCTTTTTCTCAGTCCTATTATACAACAAATTATACAGTCAAGTTCCCACTTTTAGTGAAAACACAGGAATCAGTACATCCAGAGAGCAGTGGATGAACCTCACCCTGGGAAAACCACCTTGGTGATCTTGGCATCTTCTCTGCCAGGTACATACGTATCAATGCTTTAATAAGAACGCTTGGGGCTGGGGAGATAGCTCTGTGGCACAAGTGCCTGCCTGGCAAGTACAAAGTCATAAGTTCAAACCCCAGTCCCACAAAAAAAAGTAACAAGAACCCTAGGTGAGGGCTAGCGAGATGGTCTAAAACGACTGCTTAGGAAAGCTTAGGCAACCTCAAAGACCGCGGTTCTATCCCTAGCACCACGTGCTGTGCCAGCCCCCCAGCGCAGGCTGAGCCAGCCATTAAAAAAAAAAACCCTGGGTGATTCACGATTTGCCGTGTACTTTACAGCTCATAAAGCATGAGCCTCACCCACCCACCTGCACAAGGCCCCTTGGGGCATGAGAAGCAAAGGGCCAACCAGCGTCCCGTGGTCTCATTCAGCCTCCAGCACCCCCAGCCCTGGACTGCCCATTCCTGTTTAATTTTAGTAGCATCATCATTACTGCTGCCTAACCTTGCACAGTGAGCACCATGCATGTGGATGGAGCTGTAGCCCCAAGAACATATTTTGAAGTGCTTGTCTGCCAGCATTGCAGAATGTAACTATATTTAAGAACAGAGTCAAGGGCTGGCCAGATAGCTCAGCAGACTAAAGTGCCTGCTTAGGCAGGCTCAGCAACCAGGGTTCAATCCCTAGGATGCTGGCCCAGCCCTGCCCCTGGGGGGACTGACACTGAGCATGGTGGCATGTGCCTGTGGTCCCAGCACACGCCACCATGTGGCCTAAGCACCTGCCTGAGGCTGAAAACAGGAGGATCACTATGAGTCTGTAGACCCTGTACTAAATATATTTTTTAAAAAATAGGGTCACTGTAGGTATAATTAGTTGAGGCGAAATCATGCTGGAGCGAGGAGCATCTAAGCAGGTACTGATGTCTTCCTCATAGGACAGGGAGACTGCACACGGGAAGCCCATACAGAGGACACTATATGAAGGTACAGGTATAGATGGGTGATGCTTCAAACAATTAAAGGAGCACTGGAAGCTAATGCCAGGCGTGGTGGCACACACCTATAATGCCAGCACTGGGAGGCTGAGGCAGAAGGATTGGGTGAATTCGAGATCAGCCTAGGCTACAAAAATTAGCTCAAGGCCAGCCTGAACTGCATAGTGAGACCCTGTCTCAAAAAGACCAAAAAGAGAAGGAAGGAAAGAAAGAAAGAAAGAAAGAAAGAGTGGTGGCACACGCCTGTAATCCCAGCACTTGGGAGGCTGAGGCAGGAGGATCGGTGTGAGTTCGAGACCAGCCTGGGCTACAAAAGTGAGCGTAAGGCCAGTCTGAACTGCATAGTGACATAGTGAGACTCTAACTCAAAAAGACAAAAAAAAAAAAAAAAAAAAAAAAAAAAAAAAAAAAAAAAAAAAAAAAAAAAAAAAAAAAAAAAAAAAAAAAAAAAAAAAAAAAAAAAAAAAAAAAAGAAAGAAAGAAAGAGGCACACAATGGGTTCTAACTCATAACCATCAGAAAAGATGGCCTCCTTTGAGTTCTAAGCTTTTGTAACCTATTATTTTATCATCTGAGATTTCATGAGCATTATTCAGGGCCTAGGAACATAGATTAATACCTATCATCATGTATGTTTTACACATTGTCTTCCTTAGCTTTTTTTTTTTTTTTTTTTTTTTTGGTGGGACTAGAGTTCAATCTCATGATCTTGCTCTTGCCAGGTAGGCACTTGTGTCGTAGAGTTATCTCCCCAGCCCCTTACTTAGGTTTAAATTCTCTTAAGTCAGCAGCTTCCTCCCAGGAAATCTTGAGCTGGGAAGATAGCTCAGTGGCCTAAGCACCTGCCTGAAAAGCACAAGGACCCTGGTTTGATCCCCAGTACTACATGCTGTGCTGGACCTGGAACTCCAGGCATGGGAGGCTGAAACAGGAGGGTCACTACAAGTCTGAGCTGCATAGCAAGACTCTGTGCCAAATACATAAATAAACACTTTTTTTTTTTTTTTTGTCTTTTTGAGACAAGGTCTCGCTATGCAGTTCAGGCTAGCCTTGAGCTCACTTTTCCAGTCCAGGCTGGTCTCGAACTTGGACCAATCCTCCTGCCTCAGCCTCCCAAGTGCTGGGATTACAGGCATGCGCCACCACGCCCGGCTGAACACATAATTTTTTGTGTGTGTGTGTGGGACTTGGGTTTGAACTCACAACCTTGCACTTGCCCAGCAGGCACTTGTGCCATGGAGCTATCTCCCCAGCCCCTGAACACATAAATTTTTAAAGTAAAAAAAAAAAATCAAAGGAAGTTTGGGCGCTGTGGTGCCCTCACTTATTGTACAGGACGATGTCCGGCCTCCACACCAGGTCGCTGGGAATCCTGATCGAGTCCAGCCCATCATACTGCTCCCGGTCCCAGGTCAGGTAGGCATCGTGCCAGATCTGGCGGATCCACAGGTAGGCAGTCAGAATCTGGTTCCTTTCATCCTGCACAGTGCACCCGACACTCAAATGAGGAAGTCCAGAAAGCTTCCATGTACAGGCAAGAAGCCCCTCAAATCTCATAACTTTGTATAATCAAACATAGATACCCATTAAAAAAGATATACCAACTTAAAATACCTCAAATTGGAATTAAATTCTTAGTACATATATATTGGCATTTTAACGTTTTGGCAGTGGACGGTGTCAGTGGTTTCCAGTACATTCATAGCACTAAGCAACCATCATCGCCACTATCTAATTCAAGAACATTTTCATTGCCAGGCTAGGTTTCCTGTCTAGATGTTCCTTTTGTAATGTCTCATGAGATTATAGGAGGGATCCTCAGAAGAAGATTGAGTTATAGGAGCTCACAGCTGACTCACTATTAGGAGACGGGCCCTGGTTTGAAGAGTGGGTCACATGAGGGGTGGCCCACGGCTGCATCTCCCGTCCCAGCTGCTCCCCAGATTCTGCTTCGCAGCCACCAGGGTGTGGGCAGCTCCTCCTCCACCTTGTCCTCTGCTGTGCAGCTCTGCCTTGGAGCTGGCTGACCATGGAGGGTAACTATGAGCCAAAATAACCTCTCCTCCCTTCAGTCATGGGAGTTGGGTATTGCATCTCAGTAACAAAGAAAGTGACTAAGACAGCCCCCAGAAGAACTTGTTAGCCATTAGTGGGTCACTGACACTCATCCTTCCTCCTCCTCTGGCAACCACTACCCTGCTTTCTGTCTCAATGCATCTACCTTTTTGGAACATGCATAAAAATGGAACCATACGATATGTAACACTACCTTGCCTTAGAGTACCAAAGACTGTGTTAGTGTACCACTAGAACAGGTCGCAGTAACATTAGTGAATATTCTGTAACACAGAGTTCTGTAGAAAGCGCCCTTCCCTGGTGTCCTTTTGCCCACCAGCTTGTACACAGAGCTGCCTGCCAGGTCCTTCTCAAGTTCCTCCTCAGGCTCTCTCCTTCAGGAAGCAAGCTGCTGTCATGCTAAGATCCTTTTTCAAAGTGTCCCCATTCTGTGACTCACCATATCCTTAATCTGAGACAGTGTGATCTGCAGTGTGACATTCAGGACTTTATCCGTGTCTTCCACTGGACGAAGCGCATTGGAATAATCTTCAAAGAGGTCATTGAACAAGTTCTGGGCGTATTTTCCATTTGCCGTTTCTACAGCTATTCCAAAAGAGCAACCCAGATCAACTTTCAGAGGGCTATGTGTATTTCAAGCAAAGCACACCAGTATGAGGTCAAGAACAGGGGATGATCCCGCTGGACCAGGGTCATGTTTTGGATAGGAGGATGAATTGCTTTCCTGGCAAGTGCTGTGCAAGAGTCAGGCACATGCTCAAATGCTTCCAGGGACTTAGATTAGCCCTGTTATCTTTTCTGGCCCACTTCACTTTCCACCAAAGAAATGGTCACACCCATAAGCAACCTCTTACCTCTCAGTCTGGAAGCAGCAAAATAAATCCAGCAAAAGGAGAGACAGGCATAGGGCCAGTTCATTTTTCTCCTGAGCATCTCGGATGTCACAGCCAGACAGTGTGGTCTTCTCTGTGAATGCCAAGGGTCCTGGCCCAACAACCTATACTACACGGTCTAACCTGGGCAGCGGAGTACACAGCCTTGCACTGCACACAGGACCAGGAGCCTGACATCCAGACCCAGCTGCCTCCCCCTCTGTAATCTGAGATGGGCAGCTCCAATAGCAGAGATGTCCAGAGCCCAGGGGATGTCAGGCACTGCTCCTCTGGGGAGCCAGGCCAGTGGAGGGTCCCTCATCGCCCTCCACAGGAACGTCCATCCAGGCCAGAGAAGAGAAGGGAGAGGCAGGGCCAAGGGCATGCCTGACTCCCCAGGGAGCCACTGCAGGGAGAGCCAGCCAGCTTCCAGCAGTGTGAGGAGTGGGAGGAGAAACAGCTCCATGGTCTCTAGAGCAGGTTGGCACTTGGGTTTCTTCTCTGCCTCTGCTTCTGATTGCTTCAGTGCTACTGAGCACCAGTCTTGCCCAGTAAATGTGTGTGAGTATATGTTTGAGAGGGCATATTGGGTGGATTCCAAGTGCATTCCCAGTACTGCTGCTCCCTGCATTTGGAGCCCACCACCCGGTGTTGACTGCCATCCCCAACCCTTATGAGGACCTTTGTCCTGGGCCATTTGCATTCCCAAGCTACAGACAAGGCAAAATAGTCTTCCCAGGGCTGGGGAAATAGTTCCATGGCACAAGTGCCTGACTGGCAAGTGCCAGGTCATGAGTTTCAATTCCTGTCCTGTAAAAGAAAGAAAGAAAGAAAGAGAGAGAGACAGAGAGAGAGAGAGAGAGAGAGAGAGAGAGAGAGAGAGAGAGAGAGAGAGAGAGAGAGAGAGAGAGAGAGAGAGAGAGAGAGAGAGAGAGAGAGAGAAAGAAAGAAAGGGAAAGAAAAGAAAACAGTCTTCCCTTGCCCAGAACAACCCATGCAGGGCAGGAGAAACACCCTGTAAGACAGACGGCATTGTGCACATGCTACTGACTTTTGCCTCTGGTCACCTTTGCAGATCTGAAGTTCTACATTTACCAAGCCAATTGGGGTTTACCAGCTCTTTAAAAAATGGTTCGAAGGCTAAGCAACTCAGCAGGAGACAGATGCCTCATGGGGGATAGCTTTAAGGGTGCTGTCCCTTTGCACCTGAAGGCTGTGTTCTGTTACTTCATGGTCATTTCTCACATGTGATCTAATTTTGCTCGCGCACAAGAATGCCAGTGCACAATCGCTAATGGAGTCTGGGATCTCAGGTCTGTCCCTCCTCATGCCTGGGAAAGCGCCTTGGCTAACAAATTAATATAATGAGTAGAATCGGAAGAAACTGGATAGCTCTTTGTCATCAGGTTCCAGCCGGCTCTGACTCACCCCATCCCTCCGGAGGTGCGTGTCCTCCATGTGCCGCTGACACTTGAGCCGGCTGGTAAGTGGGCTTCTTAATTACCTCTTCCTGCTCAATATGAAGAAGCTATTCTCCTTCCAGCCCAGACTGATGTACTGACCCAAGGGCCCGGGCTCAGACTGCTCTGCTATCTGCCAGGCAGAAGGTGCTTTTGGGGCTGAGTTTATGCCTCATTTTCCTGTAAGAAAACTGATGTCCAGCATTGGGTGGCCAGCGACAGGGTCCGGGCCACCTGTCTCAATCTAGCATGTTCACCCCACTAGCGTGCCTACCCTTTTCACTGTCTTTTGTCAATGTAGTGTTGGCTGCTGGGTTGGAGGTGACTTCCTTTCAGGCTGAGAAGCTCTTATCCCTCTTTGATTCCCTAACACTCAGAGCAGCAACCCGCCCCCCGCCCCCACCTCCGCCCACCCCAGTCTGCCCAGTGAACATGCGCTGTTGGCTACCATGCTTGCTGCTTCCGTGTGTCTTTGTGGTCCACACCCAAGGTTGTCGTTACTCTCGGTTCATTCATTTGTCCACTGGCTCTGGTTTTCTTTCTTTCTTTCCTTCTTCTTCTTCTTCTTCTTCTTCTTCTTCTTCTTCTTCTTCTTCTTCTTCTTCTTCTCCTTTTTTGACAGAAAAAATAAGATGTCTTATTTTTATATTTTATATTTTATAAAATATTCATATTTTATACGAATTTTATTTATTTATTTATCTATCTATTTATTTATTTCTTTAGGTATAGGCTCTCACTGCGCAGTTCAGACTCGTAGTGATTCTCCTGTTTTCAGCCTCCCCAGCAGCTGGGATTATAGGCATGCATCACCATGCCAGGACTCCATTGTAGGCTCAGAATGCCCTGGGGAGGCAAGGCCTGTGCAGCATGTGGTACCCAGGATCAAACCTCCATGCCTGAGCTTGCCTAAGCAGGCACTTAGTCCACTGAGCCATCTCGCTTGCCCTGTGAAATATATTTTTTATTTATTTTTTGCGGAACCAGGGTTCAAACTCATGACATTGCACTTGCTAGGCAGGCACTTGTGCCACAGAGCTATCTCCCTGGCCCCTGAATTTTACTTTTTAAATTGATTTTATTAGTACATGTTAGATTGATTGATTGATTGATTGATGGATGGATGGATTGATGGATTGTCTTTCTTGAGACAGGGTCTTGCTATTCAGTTGAGGCTGGCCTTGAGCTCACTTTTTTTTTTTTTTTTTTTTTTTTTTGAGACAGGGTCTCGCTATGCAGTTGAGGCTGGCCTTGAGCTCACTTTTGTAGCCCAGGCTGGTCTCGAACTCACACCAATCCTCCTGCCTCAGCCTCCCAAATGCTAGGATTTTTTATTTTTAAGAATTTTAAAAAAAATTTTTTTTCTTGTTTCAGAACCTTTATTTGTTTATTTACTCATTTTTATGGCCGGCAGTGCTAGGGTTTAGATTAATTTATTGGTACACATTTATCATAGGGAACTTGTACCTATACATGATATATCTTGACTCTTTCTTTTTCCCCATTCCTCTCCACTCCCTTCAACCCTTCTTTCCCTCCTTCTTTACAAAAGCTTTGTTTCCATTTTTTGTATTCTTTCTCCCCCACCCCCTACCCCCGCTTCCTTCTCCCTTATTCCTCTTTGCATTTCAGCATTTTCTTCCTATTTCCCAATATCTATCGTCCATTTTGGTTGTTACTTGTGCTTTCATTTTCTCACACAAGAGAAACAGTGTGGCATTTAAACATGTGTGCCCAGATTCTTCGGTTCATGAGCGTGATGTTTGGATGTTCATGCCCTATGCATGAGATGTGCCTCCCTCACACCTTGTCGCAACGTGGGCACATTACCCGTCTGACATGAAAAAAAAAGTTGTTTTAATAAGCATGTGTGTCCAATTTATTTCACTGAAAACATGGTCTTAAGGTCCATCTGTCTCAGTTACTCTTGCTGCTGGGACAAAGACCTGACACCCAAAATGGAAGAAGGAAAGGTTTATTTAGCTCAGAGTTTATGGAGGCTTCACTCTATACTCAGCAGGCTCCAAGGCAGAGTGGCACATGGCACAGACAGCAGCTGTTCATGGTGACAAAGAGCAAAGGCAGAGGCAGCAGCTCAGGCAGCCAGCTAGCCTCTCTCCCCTCCTTACACTAACGTGCAAATCACCTGACCCGGGGTGGGAACAGCACCCACACCCACAGTAATCAATCACAAACTCTGTATCACTGCGGTGTGATACTTTTAACTCTATCAGGAAGATACCAAGAAAGGGACTAGCCAGGTCAAATGCAATCTCTAGGTTCAGTTCTTTGAGGAATCTGCATGCTGATTTATTTCCCAATTGGCTGCATCAGTATACACTCCCACCAACAGTGGAGAAATGTTCCTCTGGATAGCTGCTAAATTGTCCAGGCAGGCAGTCCTCAGAGTGCTGAGATGACAGGCATGTGTCACTACACAGGGCAGAAATGCACCAGTGAGGGTTCAATAAGAGTGAAAAGCAGACAGCTCTAGACTCACTTTCTTAAATATGAGCTCAGATAATCAAAGTAATTTTTAAAATATATTTTATTAGTGTTTATTAAATAAGCTTCCATGTTGCCTTTTCGTACATGTGTACAACATATCTTTTTTTAGAAGCAGTTAATACTTTGAATTTTATTTATTTATTCATTCATTCATTTATGGCTGACTTGGCCTGCCCTGGGTGTGGGGCTGGAGAAGCATGTGGTGCCGGGGTTTGAACTGTGGTCCTTGTGGCTGCCTAAGCTTGCCTAAGCAGGTGCTTTAGGCCACTCAGTTATCTCACCAACCTCTGTATAACATATCTTTTTTTTTTTTTTTTTTTTTTTTTTTTTTTTTTGCGGAACTGGGGATCAAACTCACAACCTTACACTTGCCAGACAGGCACTTGTGCCATGGAGCTATCTCCCCAGCCCCTGTATAACATATCTTGATCGTATCCAGTTGTCACCCTCCCTTTTGCCCGCCCCTTGTACCCTCTTTCTTTCTTCTTTCTTTTCTTTTTTTTTTTTT
>PVJA010020006.1:0-37592 GCA_004027025.1 Myocastor coypus | reverse complement strand
CTTTATATTACATTCAGGCTCTCCGCCTTAGCTCCCGCCCTAGGTTACACCCATAATCCCAGAAGTACTTCCACCCATAATCCCATCAGTACTAAAACCTATAATCCCAGGGATCATGGATCAAGTCTCAAACTCTAGAAGTCCCCGCCCAGTGACTCCATGAGGCTTTGGGGGGACAACTAGACATAAACCATAACACTTGGTTTACTCCATCCTCAAATAATTTAAGATTGAAGATATTCGTACTTTAAAAATAGGAAAACTGGCTGGGGAGATACCTCAGCAGTCTAAGTACTTGCCTGGCAAGCACAAGGACCTGAGTTCTAACCCCGGTACCACATGTCATGCTGGCCCTGGAATCCTGGTTGTGCTATGCAGAACACCAAAGCTGGGCATAGTGGCACACATCTATAATCCCAGTGCTGGGGAGGCTGAGACAGGAGGATCAATACAAGTCTCAACTTTGTAGCAAGACCCTGTTACAAATAAATTACTAAATCCATCCATCTATCCATCCATCCATCCATACATACATACATACATAGAAAACTTTTGCAACACCATGAGTTAGCCAGAGGTGGTATTTAAATAAGTTTATGCCACTCTTTGCGGTCTTGTTTGACTACCTTTGTAGGCCAGATGCTTTCCAGGGGCTAAAGTTAGAGAACTGAGTAAGTTGCCATTTCTCTTGGACTTACCTGAGATGGTAAAGCCATGTGATCTGTAGCACTGCCAGCACCAACAGTGTCTCACGAGGGACCACACCTGATATGCTGGCTTATGTTGCCCAGGCACTCAGCCTGAGGTGATTCCACATCATCCTAATGGCTGCCCTGGGCTGCACCTCTCCCCAGACTGTGATGTCCTCTAAGCAACACCACTGCTTTAACTGGCCAGCCCTGCCTCACTAGAGGTCCAATGTGCGAGGATGCAGAATTCCTTATCCTTGATCCCAGGCTTTCTGCCTTTGCATGAGTTGAAAGTCTGGACTTTAAATTAGGCCTTGGGTAGAACTCGAAAACCATGGGGCCAGACTAATGTCTGCATGCAAGAGATTGCCTCCATCATTTGGAGGCATCTCCTTCCAAGTAACTAGAGGTCAGATGCACTGATAGCAGAAGTGCCTTCAGAGGCCTGTGGGTAGTCAGAAAACAGAAACAGCGCTTCGCTATACACTGTAAGCTGCCTATCTTGAGTTTTCCAAACCACTAGAGAACTTACTATCAGAACAAGTATTACATGCATGTAGTACGTTCTATATAAATGGTAGCTGGATGTTTTGCTCCTAATACAGAGGCTGAAATTTCAGCTAGACAGCTGAAATTTTTATATTTTTTTCTGGTGACTGCCTTTTCCAGCAAAGTGAAAGTCTGGGAGCATGCTAAATGTTTTCCATAGCACTTCCTGCCATCTCATCAGAATATAAGAGTATTTATGAGGGAAGAAGTAATCTGAGATGTACTGAGTTTGTTTTGTTTTCTTCCTTATCTCCACTGTTAGTCTAGCTTTACTTTCTGATTATTAATCTGATGTCCTAAAGGTGAGCCAGTCTAGACCCTTGTTAAGCTGTCTAATATTAGCATAATATTAGCATGTATATGTTTCTGTTTAAGGGGTAAAATAGGTGGGAGGAAAAATAAATAGGTATAGCAAAAGAGAGATGAAAGTAGATCTCATTCATTCATTTAGTAACAGATATTTTTTAAAAGGTAGTAGATGTTGGGGCTGGCGAGATAGCTTAGCCGTCTGAAGCTACTGCTTAGAAAGTTTCGACAACCTCAGGGACTGCTGTTCGATCCCTGGCACCACATGCTGCGCCAGCACCACCTCTAAGGCATTCTGAGCCAGCCATAATAGAAACAGATAAATAAATAAAGTTAAAAAAAAATAAAGGTACTAGATGCTGAACTCAGGACTTCCCATGTTTTAGGCAAGTGCTCTACCACTGAGCTATATCCTCCAGCCTCATTCTAGGACAGATTTTAAGTAAATTCCTCCTGTATTCTAAGCATTGTTTTTGTTTTGTTTTGTTTGTCTTTTTTTTTTTTTTTTTTTTTTTTTTTTTTTTTTTTTTTTTTTTGTCTTTTTGAGACAGGGTCTCACTATGCATTTCAGGCTGGCCTTGAGCTCACTTTTGTAGCCCAGGCTGGTTTCAAACTCACACCGATCCTCTTTTCTCAGCCTCGCAGGTGCTGGGATTACAGGCGTGCGCCACCATGCCGGGCCTAGGCATTGTTCTTGATACTGTGGATACAACAATGAACAAGGCAGGCAAGGGGAAAAGGAGAAAAACGTTCTAGGAGCCAGCAAAAGGGAACAGATACAAAAGTAGAAAGTAACTTGGTAGACATGGCCAGGAGAGAGAATTCAAGTACTCAGAGGCCTCACTCAGTTCTTACCTTTGAGTAAAATCTGCAGTAGAGGAAGTTTCTATCCACATAGAGATCTGGGAGAAATCTATCCCAGGCAAAAGAAACTACCAGAGCCGTAGCCTTCAGCTAGGAGTTAACTTGGTACTTATGGAAAGGACAGAAAGGAGGCCTGGCCTGGGGCTTGAGAACGAGCAGGGAGGGAGGAGCAGCTCAAAACAAGGCTGGAGGGGAAGTCAGCACCCTCAGGTCACTAAAGGCAGGGTGGGCCCTGGGAAGCATTTTGGATTTTATTCTGAGCACACTGGAAACCTTGGCCTTTTAAAATGTGCTCGGAAAAGTATTTAATCTAGTGGTAAGGACAGCAGATTGGTAGGAGCAAGAGAAGAAACAGGACCAGCTGGGTGACCGAAGCGGCTCAATACAAGGGGTAACAATTGCTTGGGCCAGGATGGTGATGTCAAGAACCTAGGCCCTATTGTAAGTAGATATTTTTCTGACTTCCCATATGATTTTTCAATGCAGTCTTTGGGGTTAATTAGCTTTACATTTGAATTCAATAAAGTAGTATATAATTCTATGATTTCTAGGGACCATTTTTAAAAATTGCGAAGGTGTTTGACAATTAAGTACTGACTGTTATATAAAAAGAAATCATCTGATTTCTTTTTTCTGTGTACTCATTCTATTTAATTTATAATATGTATCCAGGATTTGCCAAAAGTGAATATAGTTGTTTATTAAGATATTTATTATCTTATTGCAGAAGCACTGCTGCAGAAAATACAATAAACTATAAAAAATAGCATATTATCTCACTATCTAGATAAACACTTTGGTTCTTTTCACTCTCTTTTAGTGGACAGATACTTACTTCCAAGTGGTTGCTATTTTTTTTTAAGAAGTAAATTTTCCCAACAATAGTTTTTATACAAGTTAGTAGTTGTTTGTCTCATTTAGTTTTTAAAGCATTCTTTAAGTTGGATCAATTTCTTATTTTCACTTCAGTAGCTGCTATCATTGGTTGAAAAGCCCTTTCCATTTAAAGTGTTTATTATATAAGTCCTTGATTGCCTTCTCTGTGTTTTTAGCGATATTTATAATATTGTCCTTAACATTTTCATCAAGGTATAGTCAAATTAGTCTGAGAGTTCCTTTTTTTTTGGCCTTGTTTTTGTTTTAGAGATGTAACAATATTTTTGACAAAATTCATTATTATAACCTTCAGGATATATTAACTAAATATCTGTTTATTAATTAACTTAAATTGCATCTAAAGTTATTGTGATTTATTTCAGCTTATAGTACTTTCTTTTTGGAACTGTGTATTTGTTTGTCAGCTTAAAACAGGGACTTGTTATATAGTCCAGAGTTCAGGCTAGCCTCCTGCTTGGGAAGACAGGGGTGCATTACCAGGCAGTTTATTGCTTCTAAATATTAGAAATACTTAGTCTGCTAAAATTTTTTGATACCAATTTGATCTTAATATATTCAAGAAAGTAAAATATACTCAAGAAAACAAAAATTTCTTTTGAAATGTGTTTCTTGTGAATGCAGGCTAAAATGTAATAATGATTCTTGATTATTTTGTAGACCTCCAAGGAAGATCTTCTGCAAGCTGATTTTGAAGGTGCTTTAAAGTTCTTCAGAGTTCAGCTTCCAAAGAGATACCGAGCAGAGGAAAATGCAAGAAGATTGATGGAGCAGGCTTGCAACATCAAAGTAAGATACATGAATTTATATATGATGAAAGTATAATTGGAATGCAGAATGTCATAGCAAATTTTGTGAAACTCCTTTTACAAATGTGGCAAGATTTTGACAATGTTTAAGCCGACAATTTTGTAGAAACTAGTCTCTTCCAGACTTTTTTTGTCAGGGTACTGAAAACATACTATATCTTCTAGTAGGATTGATAGTAAAAATGGACAGGTTCAGATTGTAACAACAGGAAGTGAAGTATTTGTCTGATATGTTGGGCTCTAGAAGGGGCTGCTGTGTTAGTGGTTTCCATGGCACACACTTGGTATTTGGACATTGCCATCTGCTTTAAGATTATTAAGGACAAAGCAAGTAAACCTATTTGAACAGTTCTTTCATTTATCTAATTTGGCAAGTTTGCGTCTCTATTTCCATCCCACACCTACCAAATGTCTGTCGATATACTGGTCTATCTCACATGTCTGATAAAGTGAAATATATCTTATAATTTAATTTTAAGCTGAAAACTGTACAGAAAGTTTTAGTATTAAGGTGAAAGAGCACATTTTTGAAATAGTAGAAACCAAGAGAATTATGATGTTACACACCTACAATCTCAGCAGGAGGGGGCTGAGGCAGTACTATTGTTACAAGTTCAAGGCTAGCCTGGGGCTTCATAGTGCATTTAAGGCCAGCCTGAACTAGGTATATGAGACCCAATTTAAAAAACAAAACATAAAGAATAAAAAAGTAGAAACCAACTTATTAATATTACTTTTTATGTTTCTGGGATACACCAGGGGATCTTATTTTCTAATCATGACATAGATAAAAATTGTTTCCTAAACAAATGGACAAACATGTCTTGTAGACCTTAAATTTCTTGCAGAAAATTGACAATAAAACAATTTGAAATAATAATTTACTTAATAAAAAAGTGATAATTGTGAAACAGAAAACAATGGAGAAGAGGTAAGATTGAATTGGTGGTGGAATGCAAGGTTGTGATTGTCGTTACATAACATAGACCTAGGAGAATAAGATTGAGTCCCACAGTTAGTCATAGAGACATCTGCGTTAAGGACATTCCAGGGAATGCAACAGCTGGCTCAAAGGCCCTCAGGCTTGCTTACTCTGGGTTTGAGCAAGAATGCTGAAGTACCTGGAATGAAGCAAGTTAAATCAGAGCAGTAGGAGGAAGTTAGAGCATTTACAAGGAACTAGAAATGGGGCTGTCTGTGACCATTTAGGCTTTACTTGGAAATGGGAAGCCTTGTAGGATTTTGAAAAGTTCTTTTTTTTTGTTTTGTTTTTCTTTGCCCATTTTGCTCAGCATCTTTTATTTTCGTTTCTTTTTTTAATTATATTTTTAAGAGTAAAAATAGCAGAAACAGAAACAGAAAACAATGACAAGAGTACATATAGTACAGAACTTCAAAACAAGAAAAATTTAACAATGGTTGCATTACATTTTTTCTTCATCAAATATTAAAGATCAACAGACATAGGTTTGTGAGACTGATCAATTAAACATTAACACTTTCAATAAACATTATTTTTTTAAACTCTTCCAATTGCATTGCATTTTGTATTTAAATCACCCTTCTAAGAAGAAAAATAAAATTATAGGGGTTGAGACTGCAGAAAACACAAGGTCCTGAGATTGATTCCTGGTGCCAACCAAAATTTATTTATTTATTTAATCTTTTGGGTCCTTAAACAGGGAGACTATATGATATTTGTATATATAGGTCTGGTTTATTTCCCTTATGAGTATACATTCAAGATACATCCATTTATATATGAAGTCTTCTAGTTTATCATTCCTTATAGCTGAATAGTATTCCATTTTATGAAAATACCATATCTTTTTTAACCAGTCTTCAGATGATGGGCATTTTGGTTGTTTCCAGGATCTAGCTGTCACAAATTGTGCTGCTATAAACATAGATACACAGATGTCACTATGATATGATGTTTTCCGTTCTTCTGGAAAAATTCCCAGCACGGGGATACCTGGATTGAATGGGATTTCCAGCTCTAGTTTTTTAAGGAATCTCCCTACTGCTTTCTATAATGGTTGCACCAGTCTGCATCCCCACTAACACTGGAGAAGCGTTCCTTTTTTCCCACAGCCTCTCCAACATTTGTTGTTCGTTAATTTCTTTATGATAGCCATTCTTTCTGGGGTGAGATGGTATCTAAATATTGTTTTGATTTGCATTTCACGAATGGCTAGCGATGTGGAGAATTTCTTCATGTGTTTATAGGCTTCTTGAATTGCTTTCTCTGATAAGTGTGTGTTCATCTCAGATGCCCATTTCTGGATTGGATCTTTGAATTTTGGGATCCTAATGGTTTTTAGTTCTTTATAAATTCTAGATAGAAGACCTTTGTCTGAATATTTATTAGTTAAATTTTTTTGAAATTTGTGGGTTGTCTTTTCACTTTGTTGGTAATTTCTTTTGACATGAAAAAACTTTTCAGCAGGAGGAGGTCTCATTTGTTATTTTGCATGTTAAACGTGCACTTTGATTCTTGTCTATGAACTCTTTGCCTACCCCGATGTCTTTAAGATTTCCTCCAACTTTCTCCTCTAGGAGGTTTAGGATTTCTCTTTTAATGTTTAGATCTTTAATCCATTTTGATTTTAGTTTAGTGCATGGTGATAGACCTGGGTCAAGTTTTAGTTTTCAGCATGTGGTGAGCCAGTTTTTCCAGCACCATTTGTTAAAGAGGCTATCTTTCTTCCAGTAAACATGTTTGGCCCCTTTGTCAAAAATAAGGTATCTGAGTGTGTTTATATTTATTTCTGCATCTTCTAATCTATTCCATTGATCCTTAGGTCTATTTTGTTGTCAATATCATGCCAATTTTATCATAGTAGCTCTGTAGTATAATTTTAGATCAGGAATTATAGTGCCTCCTGCCTTACCTTTGTTGCCCAGGATTGTCTTTGCAATTCTGGGTATTTTTTGGTTCCAAATAAATTTTAGGAATGACTTCTCCAGGTCTGTGAGGTATGTTGATGGTATTTTCATAGAAATTACATTACAAATCTATATAACAATTTAGGGAGTATGGCCATCTTCACAATGTTGGTTCTTCCTATCCAGAAGCAGGGAATATCTTTCCATTTGCTGAAATCCTCTAGGATCTCTTTTTTTTAGAGTACTGTAGTTTTCCTTGAAAAGCTCTTTTACTTCTTTAGTTAGGTTAATTCCTAAATATTTCATTTTCTTCAGTGCTATTTTAAAGGGAATTGTTTCTCTAATTTCTCTCTCAGTTTGTTTGTTATCTGTATAGAGGAATGCCATTGACTTTTGTGTGTTGACTTTGTAACCTGCTATGCTTCTGAATTTGTGTATTAATTCTTTTTTTTAATTTTTATTTTATTTTATTTTTTTCCTTGTTTCAGAACTTTTATTTGTTTGTTTATTTATTTATTTTTATGGCCAGCTCAGCCTGCCCTGAGGGCAGGGCTGGCGCAGCATGTGGTGCCGGGGATTGAACCGCGGTCCCTGCAGCGCCTAAGCTTTCCCAAGCAGGCGCTTTAGACCACTGAACCATCCTGCCAGGCCCCTGTGTATTAATTCTAGTAGCTTATTGGTGGAGTTTTTGGTATTTTCCAAATAAATTATCATGCCATCTGTAAATAATGATAATGTAACTTCTTTCTTACCTATTTTTATTCCTTTTATTTATATCTCTTGTCTAATAGCTGTAGCTAATGATTCCAGAACTATATTGAATAGGAATGGTGATAGAGGACATCCTTGTCTTCTACCAGATGTGAGAGTAAAAGGCTTCAGTTTTTTCCCATTGAGAATTATGTTAGCTGTTGGATTGTCATAGATGGCTTTTATCAGATTGAGGTAGAATCCCTTTATTCCTGTTTTCTGCAGTGCTCTGAACATGAAAGAGTGTTGGACTTTGGCAAAAGCCTTTTTTGCATCAATTGAGAGGATCATGTGATTTTTGGCTTTGGCTCTATTGATATAGTGTATCACATTTATAGATTTGTGTATATTGAACCATCCTTGCATTCCTGGGATGAATCCTACCTGGTCATTGTATAATCTTGATGATTTATTGTATTCTAGTGGCAAGGATTTTATTGAAAAATTTTGCATCTATGTTCTTGAGAGAAATTGGCCTGTAGTTTTAAAAGTTCTTTTAAGGAATATAATCACTGTACAACTTTTTTAGTGTAATACTTTTACTATTTTATTTTTACCTATTTTAAAATAAATTATAAGTGGTAGCACAACTCCATGTTGAAAGTAAATAAATGGGGAAAATGTCAAATGAAAGATATATTGAGAAAGATTATTTCCAAGTATAACAGGAAGACAGGCCTCTAAAGTCTTCATCCTGAATAAATTCTTTAAAGCCTTTGAGACCTATTATTTTATTTGGCTGGGCCAAAGTCTAAGCCTAAGCCATTTAGAAAGTTTATTGCAGTGAACATGTTGCTTGTGATTGAATTTTGTAGGAAGTAAGTTTGAAAGTAGCTTCAGCCACTGGTTGTTCCCAGAACACCAGAGGGGCTTCAATTAAGTAAAAATCAGAAAATATGTTGACCCATCAGACTTTAGTCATTGGTTGTGTAATGGAGACCTAAGTGTAAGGTGCATGAGTCCTAAGCTAAACAGCCTGTGTTGTTGAAGAAGTCAGTGTTTTATGGAGAACCATTATTCATTTTTTGTCTGTAGCTAAAATTGTATTACTGAGCTTCTCAAATGTAGATTTTGGCTTTAGAGATTCTGAATCACCAGGTATATGAATTTTGAACATATGGATATTTTGGGTATTTTTGGTAAGACAACATGGAAGCTTTCATTTTCTAAAAGGGAATTCAGTGACACTCAAAAAAGCTGGCCTCTGTACTGTGGGGCAGTTTTAACTGTCAAGCAAACGGAACATTAAAAAAATATTGAAAGTTATAAATGGAACACCTTTACCACTCAAGCACATAAATGCATAACCTTTATAATTTTAATCTGAGTGCCATTTTTCTACAAATTTTGTATTCTCTATATTTTATTTAATATTTATATTCAAGTTGGATTTATGAAATTGTTAGTCTTATCAAAACTACCAGTCTTTAGACATTGAGTATGATTTAATTCAATGTTATGTACTTCTTCAAAGTTCAGATCATTGCTATATAGTTAGATAGTGAAATATTTAAAAATCAAATCTGTTAAAGATAATGAATTCAGCTGGGCATGGTGGTGCATGCCTGTAATCCCAGCACTAAGGAGGCTGAGGCAGAAGGATCAGTGTGAGTTCGAGACCAGCCTGGGCTACAAAAGTAAGCTCAAGGTCAGTCTGAGCTGCATAGTGAGATCCTGTTTCAAAAAGACAAAAAAAAAAGATAATGAATTCATCTAGCTGACATAACTCTGATCAAAATTAAAAGCTTAAGTGAAAAAACAAAACCTCTATAGTCTCGAGCTGTGTTAGTAACTGTATTTGTCTATCTATCTATCTATCTATCTATCTATCTATCTATCTATCTATCTATTTATTTGAGATAGGATCTTGCTATGCAGCTCAGGCTGGTCTTGAGCTCACTTTTGTAGCCCAGGCTGGTCTCGAACTTGCACCAATCCTCCTGCCTCAGCCTCCCGAGTGCTGGGATTACAGGCATGTACCACTATGCCTGGCATCAAGCTATGTTAGTAACCATTTTAGAGCTTTCAGGAACAAGAAGCTTGCTATTGCACACATACCTTAGGGTTACCACCATTGGTTTAGGGTTTTATAACCATGTACACTTTTCCTGAGAGTGGAAAACAGTCTTTTTTTTTTTGAAATATTGTATTGCTAGATCTTCATAATAGAATGTTTTAAAACATAAATTATCCTATTTTTATTTTTTGTTTTTATTTCTTAAAGAGAGTATAAAATAATATTAAAACAGAAAAAAATCTGCTTAAGCAGAGCAAAGCCTGGAGTTTGATCCCCAGAGTGCAGGGCCAGCCCTGCCCCCGAGGCAAGCTAAAACCAAGATTGAGACTGGGTGTGTTGGTACGCACTTGTAATCCCAGCATTTGGGAGACTGAAAACAGGAGAATCACTATGAGTCCAATCTGTGTTAGTGAGACCCTGTAAACTTTTTACTAAATGCATTAAAAAAAAGAAGGAGGGGCCTGGCGGGATGGCTCAGTGGTCTAAAGCCCCTGCTTGGGGAAGCTTGGGCGGCTTCAGGGACCGTGGTTCGATCCCAGGCACCACATGCTGCGCCAGCCCTGCCCTCGGGGTGGGTTGAGCCAGCCATAAAAATGAGTGAATAAACAAAACAAAGGTTCTGAAACAAGAAAAAAAATAATAAATAAATTTAAAAAAAAAGAAAGAAAGAAAAATTAAAAGAAATACAAAATTTCACTTAACAAAATAATATGAATTTCACAGTATTTCTTATAATGCATAGTATTGTCTTTCAACTAAGGAGCAGCTAATGCTTAATTTGTTTTGTCTCCTTTTTTTTTTTTTTTTTTAATGGTTGACTCAGCCCATCCTGAGGCTGGTTAGCATGTGGTGCCAGGGATTGAACCGCAGTCCCTGCAGCTGCCTAAGCTTGCCTAAGCAGGTGCTTTAGACCACTGAGCCATCTCACCATGTTTTTTTTTTTTTTTTTCCATGCATGTTTCTCCCAAATTTGTATGCATATTTCTGGTAATATAAGTTACCCTATTTAACTTGTATCTTACTAGTAAAATCACTTGAACAAAATTAAAACTGCAAAGCCAACATTAGCTCAAACTTAAACATTTGTTTAAGAAAGATCATTTATTGAGTGCGTATTTTGTTCTAAGAAATATGCAGAGAAAATAAGGGATGAGACCTGCAGGATTAGTAGAGAGAATACAAGAAGGCAGAAGGATGATCCATGCAGAAAATATGTGGATACCCATAGGGAGGAAAGCAGAAGGCATTCCAAGACTTTTATTTAGGTTGCAGATTAGGGCGTGCAGAACAAGAGGAAATAGGAGAGTAGATTGATTTGAGAGGTAAGCAGGAGCCAGCTGTGCAGAGCTCTGTGATCAATGGTAGGCAGTTTGGATTTTATCCCAGGGTGGGGGATTGTGGCCCCTGAGAGGCTTTCAGTAGGAGTCAAGAGTGATCATATTTATGTTTTAGGAAGGTCATTTTGCTGTTGTGTAGACAATGGATTGGAAGATATATAATCAGATATTAATGTAGACTGTTCTGGGCACAGTTGCAGTAGTTTAGGTGAGGAATGGTCAGAATATTTGTTATGGAGTAAAGAGAGATAGATGAGAAGTATTTAAGAGATAGAATCCACAGATCTTAGTGATTATGAGACAGGACAACATTAAGACAGAGGGAAGGAACCAGTGATAACATTCAGTTTGTACTTATTTGGCAGTGATCAGATTGAGGGGAAAAAATCAACAAAGAAGGAAAAATTACCTGGATAAAATGAATTAAATTTGGAATATGTTAAATTTATGGTACATATCCATATAATCCCATGATATCCACTATGAAGATGGATGTAAGAGCTGGGTACAGTGTACACATCTGCTAGCGTCAGCACTGAAACCATGAGATTGGGTGAATTCTCATAGGGGAGAACCTAAAGGGAAAAGTTAAGAACAGTCACATTAACATGTTAGATGGGCCAAGTAGAAGCTGTTAAGACTGAGAAGGCAGGGCAGAAGCCCAGAAGACTATATAATGTAAATACTAAAGAAAGGTATGTACAAGGCACTGGGAAAAACAAAACAAAGCAAAAGTAGAAGAGGCAAAGAAAGAGATGGGCATTTTATTGGTGCCATGTAAGGTATTAAAGAGTGGACAGTAGTTATTGTGCAGTAGCTAATGATCAAAGTCCTTGATAGGCTTCGTGGCAGAATTTTCCGTGGGGTAGTGAAAAGCCAGTGATTAAGTGAATAAATAGGATGGAAACATAAAGATGAGATAATTTTTCTCATAGGAGAGGATGGGAAATGAGAGAGAAAGCCAGCAAGCCAGATAGCAAATGGGGACAGGGAGAGGGAGAGGGAGACAGAGACAGAGAAGGGGAGGGGGAGGGGGAGGAGAAGAAGGAAGGGAAGGGCGAGGGGAGGGGAGCGAGGCATGAGGCTAAGATGGATTGCTGAAGATAGAAAAGATAAGTCTTTAAATGTTTAATAAATTAATAAGTATTTCTTCATCAAGTACTCATTGTATGCCAGACCCTGCTAGATCAGAGAACACAAAGTTGAACAAAAGCAGATATGCTCTCTGAGTTCAAAATTTGTAATGCTGTCAGAAAGATGTTAATTAGGTAATCACAGTAACAAATACGTAAGTACAGTGGCATAAATATTCAAAAGAAATACAGCAAGGCTGTATGACAGCAATGAATGGAGTGACCTGGTTTTGACTCTGTGACTTTGGGGAAAGCCTCCTTGAGCTGAGATGATGAGGTATTCCAGCCTGATGGAGCTGTGTGTGCAAGCCTGTGTGTGAGAAAGGAAGGAGCACAGTAAGCTTTACAAACAGCAGAAGACTGGTGTGCTGTGCAGCGATCAGGGTTGATGTCTATAGTCCAGACCATTTTGATCTGTCAGTAAGAAGAGAAGGCCCACACAAAGAGAAAATGTAAAGACTGAAGAAATGCAGAATAGAGAGAGAACTCTGAGGAGGTCAAGGTTGGATCTTTTGGGCCAGGGATGGAGCTCAGTGGCACAGTAATTGCTGGGCAAGCACCAAGTCCTGAATTTGATTTCTGCCCCACCCCAAAATAGTCTTTCTTCCATTATAGCAGGAGAAAATAAGCAGAGATGTATGGGGTAGAGGTAAATGTATAGATTAGGAGGATGGAAACCGAACATATTCCATTTGAAGTTTTGTTACTTGTGTTAATAAGTGGTATTGAGAATGAAGGGAATGTAGCAGAGAAAGTTTTGAAAAGCATAGAAAGGCATTTGTATTGAACAAAGGCTAGAAAAACACAAAGGAATAGCTGAGCTATATTGTTAGAGACTGAATTTGTCTGCAAAAACCTTCAGTGTTTGTGAACTTCTCTAGGAATATACAGCAGTACCAATGTATACATGAGAAAAGCAGACAGTTATTTTAACTAGAGTTTAGGTTTGCTAGCAGAAGGCAAAGAATGACAGTAGGACCAGGGTAATGATGTGCCAGTAAGCTGTATGAGGATACAAGGAGGAAGAGATCTCCCCAGCTTGTAGCTTTCACCAGTTTTCATGATGCAAATATTCTCCAAGTGGCCAATTTTAAGCTATCAGTGACTTAACAACCATATAATTTAATTTCTTTCTCTCTCTTTTTGGTACTGGGAATTGAACATAGGACCTTATACCATATCATATAATTTCTGACCTTAACAGTCACTTTTCCCTAGCTACTGGGTCCAGTTTAGTTCAGGATTAGGGAGATGTCAAGTGGTAGGCAATGGAGTCTGGTAGGAAAGAAAGTAAACACAGGTAGGGACTGAGCAATTGAGCAATTCCAAGAGGAGTCCCCTCTAAGACCTTCATCCAACTCTGAACAGAAAAAATGGTGCAAGAGGAGAATCAATGACTTGTTTGTAGTTATGCAAGGAAAAAAATATTTTCTTCAAAAATTGTTTAGTTTTGTACTACAAAAAATCTATACTGTACTCAGATTTTTTAGTTATCAGCACAGGTTAATTGGTGGCAGCAAAACCATGCTAGACTCCAGGCATTCTAGATCATATCTTTTTTTTTTATTCATTCATTCATTCATTCATTCATTCATTCATTCATTTTCTGTAGACAGGGTCTACAGAGGCTACAGGGTCTCACTACATAGATCGGACTCATACTGATTATCCTGCTTTCAGCCTTCCAAGTGCTAGGATTACAGGCATGCACCAACACACTCAGTCTCAGTTGCCCTCTTAGTATGCCCTGAGGGCTGGCCCAGCAGGCACTCCAGGGATTGAACCCTAGCCACTGGGCTCTGCCTAAGCAGGCACTTTAGTCCACTGAGCTATCAGGCGGACCCTCTGATCATCTCTTGTGATCTCCTCTTTGTCTCAACATTTCCACCATCACAACCACTTTAGATACCTGACCAAAACTGCCCCATGGCCTACATTGGAGAAATAATCAAAGATGGCACTGGCAGTGAGTGGGGGGAAGGAGGAGGCCCCTAGTGGCTGCACATGAAACCCTAATCAGGCATCTTCCTACACTGCTCCAGAGGTAAGCTAGCTGCCAGTAAGATGTTGCCATGGTAGCTCCTTGCTTCAGAAATTGTAAGCCAGGAGCCAAGGAGATAGCTCAGTGGTCTAAAGACCCTGCTTAGGCAAGTTTAGGCAAAGCACAGGGACCAGAACCACATACTGTGTCAGCCCTGCCCCCAGGAAATTCTAAGCCATCCTCCAGCTTAGTTACCCATGTACAGTGCTGGATAATCTCCCACACTCCTAAAATGGACAAATACAACTGGATATTATTTTTCATAAGTAATGGTTTTAATAGGATCATGGTGAATTCCTTTATCTACAATTTAATACCTTTATCCAAATTTTTTTTTTTATGTACTTGGTACAGGACCTCATTACAGAGCTTGCTGTCATAGTTATCTTCCTATCTCAGGCTCCCCATCCCTAGGATTACAGGCATACACTACTACACCTGGTTTTGGTGGTTGGAAGGGTGTGCCTAGGCTTCTGGGGCTGGCATGCCATGTGGTACCCACACTGAACCAGGTCCTTGGCTTGTCAGGCAAGCACTTAGACTACCAAGCTATCTCACCAGCCTCCTTCATCCAAATTTATAAATGTGAATTTGAATTTATTTCAAGACAACTTTCATTCTAGGGCCAGGGAGATATAGCTCAGTGGAAAAGTGTTTACCTGGGAAGTACGAGGTTCCGAATTCAATCCCTGTTACCACAAAAAAAAAAAAAAAAAAACCAAAAGACTTTCATTCTAAAACAAACTATAAAGTACATTTCTTATTTAAAGCAATTTACTTCTAACTTTATCATGCTGCTTGCTACTTATTGCTAGTGGTTGTTGCTGTCCATTGGATGGGGCTTGCGAAATGGTTCAGAGGTCTAAAGCACCTGCTTAGGCAAGCTTAGGCAACCGCAGTGACTATGGTTTGACCCCTGGCACCACATGCTGTGCTAGCCCCACCCCCAGGGCAAGCTGAATCGGCCATAATATCAAATAATAATAATAATAATAAATGTTGGATGTACTCTGAACAGTCAATAACAGAGAAGTAGGATGTAGCTTCAGATGTATACGTGTTAGGCCCCTTCCACATGTGGGAAACTTGACTTTGCAGCTGCTCCTAGACATCTGGAGTGAATGTTTCCTTTATTTGCTTCTGCCATTTTGTTTCTATCCTTAGAGCTACTCTGACAGACATTTTCTGCCAGTTCATTCATAAGAAACCCATGTAGACATTTTAAGATAAACTTGGTGGGTGAACTAAGTATACCACGAACTATTTTGTGTTGAGCTATTAAACTTTCCTTTCCCAAAGGAAAATAAGATAAGGGGATATGAAAACTGATTTTCATGCATATCTTTTATTAGAAATTTTATCAGAATCAGTAAATGATAGGAGTCAAGCTTCATGACCTTCTGTACCTTCCAACACAGGTACTGTATGCTTTCTGCATCTAGTTAGCAACAAGAACAAAAGGAAAACAGAGTTATGGATCTTACCAAGTAGTTTCTCCCTCTTCAAAAACTTTTAAATATTCCTTTTTCTTCTTCACCTAATTTACTCCTAGCAGTCTTTTAAAGACTTACTAAGATTAATGATTATGCTATTAAATGAGTTTTCATATTTCAGATATCTTTCTGATATTATCTTATCTAATTTTTAAAATTTATACTTACCAATATTGGAGAATAAAGTTAGAACTTGTCTTCAATATTGTAAGCATCTGTACATATTTTTTCCACAGCTGTTTACAATACAATCTACATTTCCTTGATTTTTTTTGTACTTATTTCACTGTTAAAATTTATATTGAAGTCATATTTTAAATGTACTTTTAGTTTGGAAATCTGATTTGGACAAGACATAATGTTTTTCTGTGTCCTTGTTCTACCTATTGCAAATAATTTAATTTTGTTCTTTTAGTAGAAAAAATAAATTTAAATGCCTTACATGTTTAGAATAGGTTAGGGTAAGAAGACTGGGCTACAAATTCTGGGACTTAGTAAAGATGCTCCTCAACATGGGATAAAGGTACCCCCTAAAAATCCGTGGTGACCTGAAGATGTCATGATGTCATAAATGTGTACAATATACCCAGCCTACAGACCCTGGTAGCTCAGCAGCACATATCACTAGCCCAGGGCAAGCCTGAAATTTAAAATTTAAAATATGATTTCCTCTGAATATATATTGCTTTCACACCATGAGAAAACTGAAAAATTCTTTAATTATTCTAATTAAGGACTGTATATATTCCAAACTCTACCACAACTGTTTCAGATACATGTGTACATACCCTAGGCTATAAAGTATAATTGTATTATATTTATTTAGTTCTTACTCATGTTCTCATTTCCTCAACTCTTGGTCCCATTTATCTGGCCAATAATTGAATCTGTTTAGTATTCCATAGAAGCTGTTTGTTCTATTGTGCCCTCCTCACTTTCCCTGCTATAAAATTTTGTTTGTTGTGAAATGGTGAAAACATCATACAAATGATCATAGCAATTCCAAAAAAAAAAAAAAAAATCATGAACAGTTTCAAATGTTACTCATATATCTCCAACTCCTGTTTGTTGTCAAGGTTTTGTAAATTCCCCTCAAAAGCAAACTGCTGAGGGAAGAAAATTACATTTCTTTCTGTAGTTATGGTTGTGATTAAATGGGCAGCATTTATCCTTGACAAGTCCTCTGGCTTGGGGACTTTCTGTCCCTGTATGGGGGGCGAGGTGCATTTTCCTTATCTGGAATGTCTAACCTTTTGCCTTTCCTCTTTTCCCTGCTTCAGAGCCTTATTGTTCAAATTGTTGTATGTAGCTCAAGCAGTCTCTCAAGTATTTGTTGACATGTTTGCTAGTTTGCTTGTTTGTTTGTTTGTTTGTTTGTTTGATATACTGTGAAGGAAGTTTGGTAGGTGAACCACAATAAGGGGTAGTGCAGTTTAGGGAAGGGAAGCTAGGGGTAGCTTCTATTATTTATTTTGGCCCAAGGTCAACTCATTTGTATTTTTTACTTCTGCCTTAGCCTCTGTTACCTTTACCTTTAGCCCACAGCACTCTTTACTGGTTTCTGCCATTTTTATCCTGCAAAGTTCAAGCTAAAGTTTCTCACAAAGTTGTTTCCTGAAGAGGCAGCACTTTCATCTTTGTTTCTCATATCTGCTACCAGTTTCACATCCACATTAATTTCCTAAGACTGCCATGACAAGGTACCACACACAGACTGAGAAACTTGAACAACAGATTTTTTTTTGAGACAGGGTCTCCCTGGCATTGGTGTTCAGGCTTGGCCTTGAATTGACTTTGTAGTGCAAGCTGGCCTTATAGTCTCCTGACCCTTCTGCCTCATCCTCCCAAGTGCTGGGATGACAGGCATGCACTATCACACCCGGCTTACCAGCAGTTTATTTTCTAAACGTTCTGAAGGCTATTGTTATGGTTCGTGTATAGATGTCCCTCCCAAAGCCTAATGCAGTCATGGGGGGCTTCTGGAATTTGTAGTTGTTGTGGAAATGGATGCTGCCCCTCCCCTGGGGCATTTGATTTGCATTTCACTGTAAGGTAGGAAGAGAAATTAGCTGCTTGAGTTGCTGCTAACTCTCCCAGCACTCTTGCTGTCTGCCCTCCACCATGGAAGGTTGCCCTCTACCATGTGCCAGTCTGCCTTGGAGCCAGCTGAATATGGACTGAAATCTCCAGTAACTGTGAGCTAAATAAACCTTTCCTTCCCTCATTTTGAGTGTTGGGTGTTTGTCTCAGCAACAAGAGAAGAGTAAGACAGCTATGTGTCAAGGGATTGGCACAGCTGGTTTCTTCCCATAGTTTACACACTCTTGTATTTCTACTTTGTCATCTGTGTCTCTGTGCCCTAATCCCTTTTGGTAAGGACACAAGTCATAGATTAGGATTCAACTTCATGATTATTGTAGGTATCTGTTTAAAGGCTTCATCTTCAGTGAGTTACATATTATATAGAGCCTCAATATATGAATTCAGGGAAGGATATAACCCAGCCCATAACCTTGTTTTTTTCATGGTGGACTAAATACAATTTTGTTCTCAATTTCTCTTAAGATTTTTTTTCTGAACACAGAACTTATTTAACTGCTCTGTGCTGTACCTCCAACATCTGATAATGTGTAGCAATTTCCTATTTTGGTCTGCATACCCAAGTTTCCTCTTTTTTCCCCTCAACTCTCATGTAAAAGATTTTTTTTTCTTACAATTCTCCCTCCATTTCTATGAACCCACATGCCTGGCATATGTGTTAGCTTGTTAAAGGTTCTAATTTGCTTCACATACCGTCCAGTAGTCTGGTTTTATTGCATTAACTTCCTTATTGTCCCACTGCTAAGCTATATTGTGTTATACTTTACACGAACTCCCCCATTCCGTTCATTTTTCTAAATGAGAACAGTGAATTGTGCAAGTAAATGTGTCATGGTACAATGTGCAGTGATAGAAGAAAGTCTATACTGTATTATAATAGAATGGGTATTTTAAGCAATAACATAATTTGAGTGTTATGTAAGACACAAAGACAGTTTATTTTCTGAAATCACTTGCAAAGAACTCTGTATGTGTGTGCACGTGCATGCTTGTCTGTCTGTCTTACTGGGGACAGAGCCCAGAACTTCACACATGCTAGACAAGTGCTCTGTATCAGTCAGATACACCCCTAACCCTAAGTTAAACTTTTGGTTTCTGCACTGAGGAGTCAACCCAAGGCCTTTGCATTGAGCCATGTCCCTAGCACAACCATTTTTGTTTTGAGATAGGCTCTCACTGATTTGATAAATTACCCAGGTTTCACTAGAACTTACAGTCTTCCTGCCTCAACTTTCCAGAGTTCTAGGTTTACAGGAGTGTGAGTTGAACTTATTATCCTAAAATACTTTATGAAATTTAAAGATGGCTCTTATTTAAGAAGCCAGATGTCAGACACTCCACCACCACTACCCCCTGCATGGTCTTATGTGGGTCGCTAACCTCAGCTTATCTCTTTTCAGTGTAGAGAATGCTGGAGCTCCCTGTGCCCAGCAGGGTAAGCCCCATACTCCTCAAATTGGCACATTTCCCCTTATCTCACACTAAGATGTCCTACCCTCCTCATATCTTGTATCTTCTTCCTGGCTGTCTCTGTGGAGTACCTCGAGGAGAAGGCAGAGGCTCTGCAGGCATGCGGATCTGATTGAATCTGGCCTCAGTTGTTCCTGACTGAGGAGCCCTGTGAGTCACTGAGTCTCCTTGAGCGTGGTGAGTTCCTCATCATGAAACGAGACTAATATCTGCTGCACTGAAGTATTGTAAGCATCAATTAGAGAAAACACAGATATGAAATGCGGGCTAAACTATTTACCAGTTTCTTATTACCAAGTCATGCAGTCAAGCAAACTCTTACTTACCTTTTAAGGCCCAAGTCAGGTCATTCCATCTAGGAACAAAAATTGGTTTATTCTAACTCTGTCTATTTTTTTACTAGACTAACACTCACCAGGGAAAGAATATAGTTTTCTGGAGCCATGTTATTGGAGTCCAGGTCTTTGTTTCTATACTTATTAGCTCTGGCAAGTTTCTTATACTCCTTATACCTTGATTATTTCCTCTGTAGAATAAAGATGATATCTGCAGAATAGGATTGTTGTGATAATTACACAAAATAATAAAAGCAAGAAACCTAGTATAATACAGTGCATAGTATATGAGAAGTTAGCATTTAATTTTTACTATAGCATTTCGAGTCAGTTTCTCTATCAAGCTGTCTATTTGGTATGGGGTTTCACAACACAACTCAGAATTGTAGTGATCCTCCTGTCTTAGCCTCCCCAGTGCTGGCATTACAGGCATGTGCCACCATGCCCTGTTTTGGTGGCCAGGGCCTGGTATGGCATGTGGTATGGGAGATTGAACCTGGGTCCTTGCACTTGCCAGGCAGACACTTAGACAACTGAGCTATCTCACCAACCCAGTTTCTGACCTTATAAATTCCCCCAGGGTATAACCCTTCCTTGCCCCCCCCCTTGATATCTTGTGCCTTATCCAATATCTAGCATAGCAGATAGATCAAAGAAATCCATATACTATTTATATTTATTGAGTTAAAAAAATCTGTTCAAAAAGCTAAAGAATATATATATTATTTTATTATTATATATATATTTTTAACTTTCTGCAAAGCTTTATTCCAGAGGGGCTCATTCCTTCTTGGCAGCTGCCTTCCTCATGGCAGCCAGCATGTTGCTCAGCTCCTCAGGCTTCCTCTTGGCTTGGATGTGTGTCCCCACCCTTTTCTTGATGAACTTGAGGGCGCGTTTGTCCTTGGAGATCTTGAACAGCTCCATGGCACGCTGCTCATAGGGGGCGAAGCCACACACCTCCCGGATCATGTCCCGCACGAACTTGGTGTGTTTGGTGAGGCGTCCGGGGCAGCCACTGTGCCTCGGTTTGCTCACATTCTTAGTCACCTTGTTGCCCTTGTTGAGGCCCATGGTCATGGGATAGCGGAGGGCCATGGCTACTGTTCTTCAATGGTTGCTGTCCTGAAGAATATTGAGCATTAAATTTTCCCTGAAAATTCTGGAAAAAAGCAGGAAAAAATCCTTGTGTGTCATACTGAATAACATTTTAGCTTTGTTTCTACAGGAAACTAAAATGAAAATTGAAATTAGTCTGAATTCTATTAAGAACAGTGTCTGTTGTGCTGTATAGCTTACAAGGATCATGAAATATAAATTTATGAATTTTCCACTTTTATAGGCTGTTAAGAGTACTATAAAAAGGTTAGTTTCTCTTCCTTGGTGCTCTCAATAGCCAGACACCCTCCATTGTCTGTGTTAGCTGTTTTGAACCATTAGTCACTAATGTTAGAAAACTAAAACTTCTTAGTTTCAATATTAAGGATAGTAAACATGCCATAGGCTTTTTTTTTTTTTTTTTGGTCCTTTTAAGACAGAGTCTCACTATGCAGTTCAGACTGACCTTGAGCTCACTTTTATAGCCCAGGCTGGTGTTGAACGCGCACTGATCCTCCTGCCTCAACCTCCCAAGTGCTGGGATTACAGGCATGCGCCACCATGCCCGGTAGTGCCACAGGCTTTGAAGCAGAGGGGAATGTTAAATATATAGGGTTTATAATCAAAATACAGACTGGTCTGTCCTTTTTTTATATATATCTGTCCTTTTTTATACATTTAATTATATTTCATATTTTGAATTATCTTTATATATTTTGTAATTGCCAATTTTATTTTTCATAAATTAAACTAAAGCAGTACTATATTACCTACATATTTATGCTTGCACTTTGTATTGGTAATTTATTGCTGTGCCACAAATCATACCAGAATCTACAAGTTTAAAACAGCAATTAGGTACCTGGGTGAGTTAGATTTCTGGTCTTCTGGTGACATCCCTGAGCTGGCCAGCATGGCAGCACATGGGTGACTCAGCTGCTCTTAGTCTGGGCTTTCCCAGCCTCAGCTGCTTTGTAGAGCTGATGCCATTGATGTGCCTCCTGGTGGGCGGGCCAAGGGCAGAAACACCTTCCACATTGTCACTTCCCTCCTCCTCCTTCTCCTACTCCTTTTTTGCTAGTTCATTCTTATTTTTCTTTTTTACTTTTTTTCTTATTTTTTAAAGATAATAAACACAATAGTCACATTGCCACATTTATTAATGTCCCATTGACCAAAACAAAGAGCATGGTTAAGAGACAATGCCCCACACAAGGGGAGTGGGTAAATGGAGGCATGACTGACTATTAGAAATTCTAGTAATAGTCCACCATATGCAGGCATAGCAAATTTATGTTTTAATACATAAGAAATGTTAACTTAGTTTCTGAGGAGATAACTGAGAATTTTACTTAGAAGGTAGACTTTTTACCACTCAATGAAATTAACTTTTATTTCTTAGTACTTTTACTTAATAATGTCATTTTATATCTACTTAAATTTATAACTACAAGCTGTTACTTTTTTTTTTTTTTTTTTTTGTATTTTAGGAAAGGGTCAACAGGGTGGTCAGGATCTCAGAAATAGACTGGACTTGTAGTGATTCGCCTGTTTACAGTCTCCCAAGAGCCGGGATTACAGGCACATGTCACCATGTCCAACCTCAATGGCTGTCCCAACACAACCCAGGGGCAGGGCTGGTACAGCAGGTTCCGAGGATTGGACTCCCTGACCCTTCGCCTGCTTGTAGGCACTTCAATCCTCTGACAAAATGTTACTTTTCAAGTCAAACAAATGAACAAAAATTACTTCCCAAGACAAGTAAATGAGTAAGCCCGATATCAGTTTAAGGTTCTCTGATAGCAGAATCAGTAGATGTTCATGAATTGTTAATAAAACAAGTGCAAATTCTTTGATTACAAAGGACTTCTAGAGTATGATACTGATTTTTATTGGACATCAGGAAGCATGCTTTGTAGACCTCAAAGAATGTGGAAGACATTTTGTTTTCCACTCCTTGGTTATTAAAATTTATAAGGAATTTGAGGGGAGATTTCATTTTTAAAAAGTTAACTCTTAGTTTCACAAGATTTTGGAACCTTTCAGTGACACTGTGTCTACTGAACTACATTGGTTCTGCAAAGCATAGTTGGAACAGCATATGCCAATGGGGCAAGAGAAAAAGACGTTCACCAAAATGAATACAAAGAGCCTCTTAAGACGGTAGCACAGGTGCATGTTGCAGTCAGTGAGTTAGAGACTAACTTGAACCTCCCCACCTGCCCACTTTCCTAGCAGAGATAGAGTTGAGGCTGACCTTTAGATTCAGATATACAGTTTTCAGTAGGAAATTAAGGTTGAATATTGCTATTGATTTTGCAAGATATGTGTCCTGCCTCTTTTTTCCAGGTATAAGTCAGTCCATCTTATTTTGAAGAAAGGACATTCTTCATGTTCTTTTTTTGATACTAATCAGTTGAAAATACAACCAAATGAAAGCTTTCCACTGAAAATAACTGAACTGCTCAATTCTTGGACAGATCCTGCCACCTTGGCTCATGTTTCCAAGTATTCTAGATGAATCGAACATGGAAACAGATCCAGAGATGTCCTTCCCCCGTAGAACTGCTGAAGGATCAGAGGCACTATGCTCTGTGAGCAGGCTGCAAAACCATAGTCCTGCCTCAGACTCTCCCTAGCAGCCTCTTCTGTGATCACTGTGTCAGTTACATCCATCTGCTGGTAGCTGCGCACACGCTACCCTTCTCTGCTTCCCTCCCAATGTCTGAGTGTTCCTGCCTCTTGCTGCTATACCTGAAACCTAAGGTTTATTTTGCAGCTTGATTTACCTAAATATTTTTTTCCTTATGACACTGTGAAACTTGCCATATTTGTTTGAAGACACCACATTGTTTAACTTTGTGGTGAAAACACAGCAATTATACCTTGCTTCTTTGGAAGGCTGGCATGTTTACCACATAGTAATCACAGTGACACAATGAAGTAAGTGTTCCCATGGACCCAATTTAATAGCTCAGGAGATAGCCACAGAATGTTTAAATCCCTAACAAAGGCTACTCAACTGATGGTGCCAGAGCCAAATTTTGAATCCAGGCAGTCTACTGTCAGAGTCTGAGCTTTATCACCTTGCTTACACTCAGCTTTTATATTGCAGTTATACTGTACTGCCTAGGTTTTGGTAGTAAGCAAAATTTTAAGTTGCTTAATATTACTAGTATTTATCAGTCACAGGATTTAACTTACTTTAGTGCAAGATCATCATATTAAATTGCATTTATTTATTCTTTTATTTAGTAAGTACAGTTTTTAGCTTTTATTTTGTTATGTTGTAGTTAGTGTCAGTGTGATTACTATAGTAGACTAGGTATCAGCATAGATTGAAGGCAGAATAATCAACATTTTTTATATGTGTAGCTTAGTTAATAGGAAAAATACTTTTTTTTATCTTGAGACAGGATCTTTTTGTGTAGTTCAGCCTGGCCTTGAGCTCACTATGTAACCCAGGCTGGGGTTGAACTCACAGTGATCCTCCAGCTTCACCCTCCTGAGTTGCTGAGATTACAAGCATCCACCCCACCAGTTAGTACTTTACAAGCCTGAAATTATGAGAAAACCTGAATCCTGAGATATAAGTAAGTCCTAAACCTTTTAGTCTCTGCACACTTGCTAGTCCTGTTGGCCTAGTCTTTGGACTTAACAGACAAAGACAAAGTCTGGGCCTCTAAAACACTTCTCTAACAAACCCCAAATCCAAAACACAGTTGGGATAGTTGCCTGTTTTGATCTTTGTGCTTGAGTCAGTAGAAGCTATGTATAATCAGTTACTTTTTAAAATTTGAAACATAGTTCATAGTAAAAACAAAACTGTCTAAGCCTTCTAACCTGCTGATCTGTTCTTCAAGACCATAATCTGAAAGAAACTGAGCCTTTTTCAAGAAACTAAACAGGCCAGAGCAGACTGGGGAAAAGAAATGCTAGAGGAGAGGCTGACAGTGAATCCGGGGACAGGGCTCTTGGATGGCCTCCAAGGCTTTGGTGAGGATTTTAAATTTTAACCTAAGTACAGTGCAACTCTTCTGAAGGATTTTTGAAAGATTACCTGGTTTCTGTGAGTAAGAGCTAATTGAGAGAGTATAAAATAGAGAGCCATTCTAAATATAGAAATAGAGAGAATGTTGTAGTGAGATTCTGAGTGAGATATAGATCTGGTTCTGTGTAGGGAAAATCAGAAGAAAGGAATAGATTCAGGATACTTTTGAAAAGTGAAATATACGTCTAACCTGCTCATAAATTTGGTGAGTGGTTTGAGAATGAGTAAAATCTGAAAGATTATTCCTGAGCACCTACCTGGAATATGGCTGTGTGGAGATCTGAGCTGGTGATGAGTTAATCATAAACTCTAGAAGTCTGCCCCATGATTATATGAGGTTTTGGGTGATACCTAGATGCAAACCATAGCAGGTGGCAAATTCATTGAGTAGTAGAATTTCACTGCAGTAAGTACATTATTTATTAAATTTATCACATTCCTAAGTTTGAAGATCTGAGTAAATTTGAAAGAAAAATATAACATACTATGAAAAACGTGATGGCTGAGAGAGGCTAATTGTTCACTAGCCTCTTGCATACACTCACTTGCTGGCTTTTAAAGAAAGTGGTGCTGGTGGTTGAGTCCATGGTTTCCAACAACTCATTCATGCTCACCCATGTAGAGCACTGAACTTGAATATAGAACTTTACCTCTGTGCTCCTAGTCTTTTTTTTTTTTTTTTTTTTTTGTCTTTTTGAGACAGGGTCTTGTTATGCAGTTCAGGCTGACCTTGAGCTCACTTTTGTAGCCCAGGTTGGTCTCGAACTTGCACCGATCCACCTGCCTCTGCCTGCCGAGTGCTGGGGTTACAGGTGTGTGCCACCATGCCTGGCCTGTGCTCCTAGTTTTCTTTTTGCTGATACAGCAGACAACATTTTGTAGCCTCCTTATGCTTCACTATGTGTAGTTATGTGACTCTAGGCAGAGAGACAGGCATTTCTTTCTTAAGTCTATTAGAAGAAAAAGAAGCAGAAAAGCTCTTTTATAGCTTCCATATGCTCTGTCTGGTACCCCTTGTACCAGCTGAATATTGGTACCCACAATGACCTTCAAAACTACATGTTGAGGATGACTATTTCCATCAGTTAGAACTTCCTAATGACTGCTTAGTTGAGAATCCCTAAAATCTACTCTTCTGCCAACTGCACTTTGCATGAATAAAATATAAATTTTTATTGTTTTGAGTCATGATGATGTTATGACTTACCTATCTCAGTAGCTCCATCACACTAAACACTGTTAATTTTCAGCGGGCTCTGGTGGTACATGCCTGTAATTCCTATATTCTGGAAGGCTGAAGCAGAATGATCTCAAGTTTGAGCCCAGCCTAGAAATTTATAGACTTAGCAACACTTTATGTCAAAATAAAAATTTAGGGGCTGGGGAGATAGCTCAGTTGAGTAAGTGCTTGCCTGGCAAGAGCATGAACCTGAGTTCAATCCCTGGCTCTGTAACAAACAAACAAACAAACAAACAAAAATAAAATAAAAAATAAAAATTTAAGAATCTGAGCCAGTGAGATGGTTCAGCAGTCTACAGCACTTGCTTAGGAAAGCTTAGGCAACCACAAGGACCATGGTTAGATCCCTGGCACCACGTGCTGCGTCAGCCCCACCCTCCGGGCAGGCTGAACTGTGCGTAAAAAAATAAAAATAAATTTAAAAATCTGGAGATGTAGCTCAGTGGCAAGGCTTTGGATTCAGTCCCTAGTACCATATACACATACATGTACATGGAGACACACACAAAGATTTTTTTTAAGAAAGTGGCAAGAATGCAATTCTATCCCATTTGTTTCATTTTTTTTTGTTGTTGTTGTTGTTGTTTTATTTTGTATAGTTAAGGATTAAACTCATAATCTTCAAAAGCTTAATCCATGGCCTTTTTAATTTTTTATCTTGAGATAGGATTTCATTTAATCATTAAATTGTCCACGCTGGGCTCAAACTTGCAATCCTTCTGCCTCAGGCTGTCAGAGTGCTGGAATTATAAAGAAGGTTGGTGCTGCCCAGGACCAGTATCTCTCTGATCTCTCTGTTTCTTTGTACTCTGGAATGCTGAAGCAGAGGGATCATAAGTTTGAGCCCAGCGTGGAAATTTAGCAGCTCAATGTGTCTATCTGTGTGTGTGTGTGTGTGTGTTCTTCTTCTTCTTCTTCTTCTTCTTCTTCTTCTTCTTCTTCTTCTTCTTCTTCTTCTTCTTCTTCTTCTTCTTCTTCTCCTCTTCCTCCTCCCCCTTCTCCTCCTCCTCTTCTCCTCCTTTTCCTCCTTCTTTTCTCTCTCTCTCTCTCTCTCTCTCTCTCTGCACTTGCTATAATACATGAATGCTCACTATGATTAGGATATTAGGAAATCAAGAAGAGTGTTCAGGAATGAGGGAAGCAGTGATTCTTGAGGTATGAGAGAAGACTTGATGGGTGCATTTGCTTCCTGTTCTCGGCAGAAAGTAACTCACACTCTTCTGTTTGACCCAGTGGTTCACTAAAGCAACTTCCTATCTGCTAATAGGAACCTCACTGCAAAAAAAAAAAAAAAGAAAAAAAGAAAAAAAAAAGTTGATGACAGTGCACCCACTTGTCCCTTGTTGCTTAGCTTAACATTTTCTTATAATCAGATCTCATCCTGGGATACAAAGTAATAGTAAATGAAAATGGAAAATTATCTTTTTTTTCACTTATGCACCAATCCTTTAATCATTGGTCTTTTGTGTTAGACACTTGAGAGAAATGAAAAACTCATTGGAAGAAACATTGGAAGGGTGGCACATGCCCATAATCCCAGCACTTGGCTGGCTGAGGTGGGAAGATCATTTTCAGTTCAAGGCCAGCCTGGGCTATATGGTGAACTCAAGGCCAGCCTAAACTGCACAGAAAGATCTGTCAGAAAGAAAGGAAGAAAGAAAGAGAGAGAGAGAGAGAGAGAGAGAGAGAGAGAGAGAGAGAGAGAGAGAAGAGAAGAGAAGAGAAGAGAAGAGAAGAGAAGAGAAGAGAAGAGAAGAGAAGAGAAGAGAAGAGAAGAGAAGAGAAGAGAAAAAGAGGACTACTGTCTAATTCAACCTGTGTATATAAGTGCATGGTTTTGCCCCTGCTATGTTTCCTAAATTTTGTGCTTGCTATCTCTTTGTTGTTTAATCCTTAAGCTGTTGATTTCCATTTAACTGTGTTATGCCTTTCCATTTTTATTTCTTCTTTTGAGTTCTTACACTAGGGAGACTGTACGATATTTACACATGTAGGTCTGGTTTATTTCATTTATGAGTATATCTTCAAGATACATCCATGTATATATAAAGGCTTTGAATTTATCATTCTTTATAGCTGAGTAATATTCCATTGTATAAAAATACCACATCTTTCTCAACCATTCTTTAACCATTTTGGTTGTTTCCAAGATTTGGGCATCACAAATTATACTGCTGTAAGTATAGGAGTACAGACATAACTATGATACGATATTTTAAGTTATTGTGGGAAAATTCCCAATAGGGAGATAACTGGATTGAGTGGGATTTCCAGCTCTAGTTTTTTTTTTTTTTTTTAAGAATTTTTTATTTATTTATGTTTTTTCTTGTTTCAGAACTTTTGTTTGTTTATTTATTTATTTATTAGAATTTTTATTTTATTTATTTATTTTTTTCTTATTTCAGAACCCTTGTTTGTTTATTCATTTTCATGGCTGGCTCAAACCACCCCAAGGAGAGGGCTGGCACAGCATGTGGTGCTGGGGATCGAACCACGGTCCCTGAAGCCACCCAAGCTTCCCCAAGCAGGCACTTTAGACCACTGAGCCATCCCGCCGGGCCCCTATTTATTTATTTTTATGGCCGGCTCAGCCTGCCCTGAGGACAGGGCTGGCCTGGCATGTGGTGCCGGGGATTGAACCGTGGTCCCTGAAGCCGCCTAAGCTTTCCTAAGCAGGCACTTTAGGCCACTGAGCCATCCTGCCAGGCCCCATCCAGCTCTAGTTTTTTAAGGAGTCTCCACATTGATTTCTATAATGGTTACACCAGCCTGTATCTCACCAGCAGTGGAGAAGGGTTCGTTTTTACCCACAGACTCTCCAACATTTGTTGTTGGTTGATTTATTTATGATAGCCATTCTTTCTGGGGTCAGATGGTATCTAAGTGTTGTTTTAATTTGCATGCAATATCCGTTTCTGGATTGGGTATTTGAATTTTGGGTCCCTAATGGTTTTTAGTGCTTTATAAATTCTAGACAGACCTTTGTCTGAATACTTATTAGTTAAATTTGTTTTTGAAATTTGTGGGGTGTCTTTTCACTCTCTTGGTTATTTCTTTGAAGTGTAAAAACTTCTCAGCAAGAGGAGGTCCCAGTTGTTGATTCTTTCAAGTGTTACACATGCACTTTGATTTTTTGTACATGAACTATTTGCCTGCCCTGATATCTTCGAGATCTCCTCTGAGTTTCTCTTCCAAGAGATTTAGTATTTCTGTTTTAATATTTAAATCTTTAATCCACTTTGACTTTAGTTTAGTGCCTAGTGATAGACCTGGTTCAAGTTTTAGTTTTCAGCATGTAGAGAGACAATTTTTTCAGCACCATTTGTTAAAGAGGCTATCTTTCTACCAGTAAACATATTTGGCACATTTGTCAAAGATAAGGTGGCTGAGTGTGTTTGTATTTGCTTCTGCAATTGATCCTCAGGTCTATTTTTTGCCAATACCATGCTGATTTTATCACTGTAGCTTTGTAGTATAATTTTAAGTCAGGAATTATAACGCCTCCTGCCTTATCTTCGTTGCCTGGAATTGTCTTTGCTATTCTAGGTCTTTTTGGGTTCCAAATAAATTTTAGGAATGATTTTTCCAGTTCTATCCAGAAGCAAGGAATATCTTTCCATCTTCAGAAATCTTCTCAGATTTCTTTTTTCAGGATACTGATCCTAAGTATCCCCAACAGGTTTTTGACACTGAGGATAGCAATGCGTAATACTAAAACCATGCTTACAATGCCTGTCATTCTGGTCTCTTAGATGTTTGCTGCTTTGAATATCATATCAATTATTGCTATACTCTCTCAAATAAATGTTTGTTTAAAAAAAAACAAAAAGTGGATAATAAAAAAGAATAAGAGATAAGGAAAAATGACACAAGATTGACCTGCTACAATCATGTATATGGTCAAATTTCTAAATTTCTATGTAAAAATTGTAACTGGTTTTTTGTCATGTTCTATAGGAATTTATTAGAACATCAATCATTCATGAAAAATATCTATTCCATGTTAAGTCCAAGGTGTTTGATATTCAGAAAGACAGTGATGTTAAGCTCAAGTACCTATTTTATAGAGTAATAGTATCACCAAGCTTCTCTTCCAGAGGGTTAAGAACTTAAGTTTGCAGACCAAAAGATTAGAGAAAAAGAAAGGCTACAAGGATAGCCAATATTTTGGCCCCAGCCCTTCAAGGTCAGTGAGGACTCAGGACATAAGAGAACCTGTGCTGTAAGATCCTATAACTCAGTGGTGTTCCAAATGTTCTGTTCAAAGAGATTGAGAGGCCACAGAGGAAAGGGGTCAATGATGTACAGCATGCCTAAGGAGAGTCACTTAGAGAGAATCCATTCTCTCAGGCTTTCACAGAGAGCATACTGGTAAAACAATGGCCATGACTCATTAGATGGCTAACATTGACAATTTTTCTACAAAGTGCTGTACGTGGTTTCAAGGTAAATATTGAGGGGATTTGGCTTACCTTGTTAGATACAAAAGTTACATATTTTGTTATATAGGTCTTGCTTTAACTTGCCCTTAACTATCCAGCAGAAAAGTTTAACCATGAGGCATAAAAAGTAAAGCCACATTAGTATACTGAGCTGTTAAAAGCTCAAGTGAACAGCTTCCAACATTGCCAGTTGTGGTGATAACCCACTACTGTTATGGAATATTGGACTATACATACAACTACTTTTTAAAAAATTTATTTATTTATTTTTTAATTTTTTTCTTGTTTCAGAACCTTTGTTTGTTTATTCACTCATTTTTATGGCTGGCTCAGCCTACCCCGAGGGCAGGGCTGGCGCAGCATGTGGTGCCCGTGATCGAACCATGGTCCCTGAAGCCGCCCAAGCTTTCCCATGCAGGCGCTTTGGACCACTGAGACATCCCGCCGGGCCCCAACTACTTTCTTAGTTCAGTGAGAAGAAATATTTGTACCAATAGTGTTTAGAGAATTTATGTCTGCTTCTTGTACTCTGTAAAACTACTATGATGACAACATTATGTATTATATTGATCATTATGGCAGTCCTACTGATGAGTTTTGAAACTGTCTCATTGCTATTTTCTTATTGAAATTAACTTTAAAAATTTAAAAAAATGAAAAAGAGAAAGAAAGAAACACTGGAAAGAGAATGCCCCCTCCACATCTTTGGCTAATGGATTAGCCAGGGAGATGTACTCTTGCATTTTTTTCTAATTACTATCAGTCTTTTGCATGCTAGACTTGCATGGTTCCTTCTCTTGAGGGAAGGTGTAAGATAAATTGATTTCTACATGTTGAATACCCAGGTGATTCCTACCAAATTGGTATATTAAATGCTCTTAAGCTTCTTCCATGAAACCCAAATGAGTGTTGAAAAGTGATGTGCTGTATATCTGACAGGAACATGTTCGTAATCGAGTTTCTTTTCTGGACTAAGCACTATGGAAAATTTCTCTGTGCCACATCAGCAATGTAGCTGTAAGATGTGGGACATTATCTGCTAATTAAAAATATTTTTATAAAAAGCTCACTATCCTTTAATTACCAAGGGTCTTATTTCAAATTTAGATTCTTTTTATTTGATAACCATTTCTTCAACTTGTGCACTTTTAAACTATCATATTATTCTTAGGGTTAGTGGAGTTTATAAGCATGTAAAAATTTAGGAAGATCTCAAAGAGAGGGGCAGGTGGGCATATGCCCTTATAGAAACTTTTTAACAGTAGTACATATTTGCTACACATAATAATTACATTTGTCATGGTAGCTGGTACATGTACATAGCATATCTCAGTTTGTTTTGTTTCCCATATCCTTTCTCTTCTCATCTCTAGAGCCCCTTCCATTTGCAAACTATCTATCTCCCTGTTTACTATTATCTTTCTCTTACTTTGTTCTTTAAATTATTTATACTTGAATTTTCTCATATAAAAGAAATCATGTGATGTGTAAGCTCCCATAGGCACTTTGAAAGAATGTATTCTGGCCCTGTGGAGAATGCTTGGTCTTCTATCCCAGTGGCATATGGCTTGGCTTGGGCAAACAGATGCAGTGCCAAGGAAAGCACTGGCCCCGCTCAGGTGCTAAGCCAGGCTGAAGTTCACAGCTATGACCTGATTGAAATCTTTAGGCAGCCAGAGTTCATTCTCTGAGTATAATGTACTTCTACTCTAGAATAATGCTACTATTGGCTTCTAAGATTTCTTTTCCTCTTTCTATGATTTGGTAATAAAACTTCCCATGGGGATTGTGACAAGAAAACTTAAATTCAGTTCTAAGTTGTCATAAGTAAAATTAAAAATAAACTTTTGTCTATATGGTCCTAGATGGCAGAAATGTGATTGTAAATAACCTCATTTCTTCTAGGTATCCTAGTACTTGATCCTAACAAATAGATGGTCCCTTGATAGAAGCAGATATATTAGCCCCTTTGATTTCTTCATAAACTGATAGGAAGATCTATTTGATATAGCTGTTTCCAAAGATTTCTAGCTGGTTAAGCTCAATTCTCATGCCTTTGATAGCATAGTGGTAGGTCTGCCCGCATCCCCCACCCCCGGGCACTAGAGTTCTTGGAATGGCTGATTCCCAGCTACCTGAGCCAAGAAACAATGCTTATTCTGGTAGGACATGGTACACACACCCCACCTGCTGGGTTGTTGTGTCCATTGCTATAGCCACATTCTCAGCTGTTCCCCATACCCCAGTTTCGCACTCCTCCTCACCCTCACCTCACCTGAGACCTCCCCACTGTTTCACCTAACCCTATCCATAAAAGACCTAGATCAATAAACTGAACTTGGACTTTCTTTTGGAGTTACTGCAGAAGGTGCCGCCTGGAATTCCGAACACAAACTCTATGGGTTGTTACCATTTACCTAGCATATAGCATGTAGCTATAGGCTATACATATAACCACTGTCAGATACTTATCTTGACAGTGGTTATATTTAAGTTAAAAAGAAGTGCTTGAAATGCAATAAAATGAGCAGTTTTATTTTATGGAACTAGTAATTTTGGCAATGGTAGAGAACCTGGTGTAAAGTATAGGATACTTGGGCATCAGAACTAAGGAAAATTAAGTAGTGGATGAGGTTGGCAAACCTAGGAGTATCTGTCTACCCACAGTCCCTTGTTAAGGGGTCATATCCATAACCTTTGCTGAGGACATCAACTCTAGGCAGATACAAGCAGGTGCCCATATTTTATGTTGCTTAAGCGCTTGCCTGGCAAGTGCAGGGTCTTGAGTTCAATCCCTGGTACCCCCTCAAAAAAAATTGAGGCAGAAAGAATTTTATAGGAACAGAGATCAAACGCTTAACCAGAAAAAAAAAAATAGGCCAAGATGACATGACCCAGACAAGCCATGAATAGGCAAGAATAATAAGTAAGTAGAAGCCAACTCATAATTTCTTTAAAAGTGTATATTGGCAAGGAGTGGGAGTGGATACAGAGAGTTTTAACTGATATACATAGAAGAGGATCCTCAACACCTTATTGCTGTTAAGTGTATAAGGAACTCCCAGGTCCCTACTTAATCTGCCTAATTGTGGAAAATGTAATATTCTCCATCTGTGCTCCTATAGTTCTCATGAGGGCTAGGTAAGCTGCTTTCTGTGAATACCATAAGGCCTGGCTACATGTCAGTGTTGTGGTCCTGATTCTCCTGCAAAACCTTACAATAATTGCCTCCAGTTACCACTCCTATCATACACACAACTATACACAAATACTTGACATGAACTGAATGAATCTCTGTTCTTTGGAACCAAAGTCCTAATTCACACAAGTACTCAGAGTTGAGTTTTTATTATTTTTGCTCTATAAATGAGACAAAGAATGATAAATAATAGGAAAGTTAGTGCCCATCCATGAAAATACAGACTTTGAAGAATATTTGTCTTTCCATCTGTCTACCTATCTATCTAATTATATACATATGCAGGCCACTTTGCAGGCCTAAGAAATACTACTTCACAGCACCTCACCATAAGCAATCAGTTGGGCAAAAAAATAAGAAGGGGGCATTTTCCTTGGATTGTGGTAGAAAGGGAGGGGTTTGAAGCATTTGAAGATATGAAGGATTACTATGTGAGCCTTGCTTTGAACATGGAGGGGACAGCATCACATGAGAAAACAGACAGGTGGCCTAGAGGAGCTGAGGGTGCCCCCTACTGGCCACTAGCAAGGAAACTGGCCACGTTCCTGTAGTCTCAAGGAACTAGCTTCTACCAGCAGCCTGAAGGATCTGGACAGTAGATTCTCCTCTGGAGCCTTCAGGTGGCTTCTTGATTTTGGTCTGTGATACCCTGACTAGATCTCAGTTGTGACCATGAGAACTCATGACCTACAGAGTTGTGAAATAAGGATGCTATTATTTTCAGTCACTAAGTTCATGAGTATCTGTTATACACCAATAGAAAACTGATAGAGCAAAATTACACTTTATATTTTTAATTGGTACATGTTCATATGACATTGCTACATTGCCTATGGGGAATTGGTACATGGTACCAATGTCTTAATTCTTTTATCCCCTTGCTCTTCCTCCCTCCCTCCCTCCCTCTCTCGCTCTTTCCTTCCTTCCTCATTCCCTTCATCTCTTGGTCCCCTTTTGTTTTACAAAAGACTTCTTTCTCTATTTCCTATTAGCTTTTAATTTGTTCTTTTTATATTTTAGGTTTCTCACATGCAATATTTGAGCTTGTGTGTCTGATTTATTTCAATTAATATTATGATCTCAAAATGCATCCAGTTTCCTACAAATCGTTCAAGTTGATCCTTCTTTACGGCAGAGTAGTTCTCTACTGTATATAAATACCACATTTTCTTTATCCATATGTGTGTTCATGGTCATAGAGAGTGCTTTGGAGGCTTACCTATCTTGAGCTATGCTGCTATAAACATGGGTATGCACATATCATTGTAGTATAATGTCTTTAACCCTTTACGAAAGATGCTTAGAAGGGAAATAGTTCAGTCAAATGGAATTTTTAGGTTTATATTTTTGAGAAATTTCCATACTGATTTATGTAACAAGATAGATGGGTTCCTTTTTCTCTAGAGCCTCACCAATTTTGTTATTATTTGATTTCTTGATAGGGGTTCTTTTTGGAGTAAGGTAGAACCTCCATATTGTTTTAATTTGCATTTCTTTAAGGGGCAGAGATGTTGAGCATATTTTTCAAGTACTTATTGAATATTTGTACTTTTTCTGAGAAATGTCTATTAATTTCCATTGCCCATTTTTTGATTTGAGTCTTAATGTGGGGGACAATCTTAATTTCTTTGTGAATTCTTTATATATTGTAGATATTAGTTCTCTGTTGACAGTTTTTTTCTTTTCATATTATGTAGGCTGTCTCTTCACTCTGTTGATTGTTTGCTTTGCTGTGCAGAAATCTTAATTTGACGTGACCTCATTTGTTGATTCTTGGTACCATTTCTTGTGCAATTAAGTTTCTGTTCTGAAAGTCCTTGCCTATGACTGTCTTCAAAGGCTTTATCTTCCAGGAGATCGTTTTTGTTTTAATATGTCTTTGATCCATTTGATTTTGGTTTGTACATGGTGAGAGGTATGGATCTAGCTTTAATCTTCTGTGTATGAATCTGCAGTTTCCCCAGCACTAGTTGTTGAAGAAGCTATCCTTTCTTCCAGGATATGCTTATGGCCCCTTTGTCAAAGATCAGGAGTTGTTTCTGCATCTTCTCTTTTGCTCCATTGATCTGCATGTCTCCCCCTACCCCATTCCATGCTGTTTTTATCACTATAAGATTGTAGTATAGCCGGGCGTGGTGGCGCACGCCTGTAATCCCAGCACTCGGGAGGCTGAGGCAGGAGGATTGGTGCGAGTTCGAGACCAGCCGGGGCTACAAAAGTGAGGTCAGGACCAGCCTCAACTGCATAGCGAGACCCTGTCTCAAAAAGACAAAAAAAAAAAAAAAAGGTTGTAGTATAAATTGAAGTCTGGGATTATAATGCCTCCTGCTTTGCTCTTGACCATGATTGAGTTTACTATTCTAGGTCTCTTCTGGCTGTAGCTGAATTTTAAGATTATTTTCTCTACTTCTGTAAAGAATACTTTGGTGTTTTGATTGGGATTATATTAAATTTGTTTATCAGTTTTAGAATTATAGCCATTTTGACTATTTCATTTTATCTATCCAGGAACAGGGAAAATCTTTCCATTTATGATGTCTCTTTGATCTTCTTTTTCAGAGCATTTTTAAAATTTTATTATTTGTTTGTTTGTTCCAGAACTTTTGTTTGTTTATTTATTTATTTATTTTTATGGCCGGCTCAGCCTGCCCTGAGGGAAGAGCTGGCACAGCATGTGGTGCTGGGGACCGAACTGCGGTCCCTGCAGCTGCCTAAGCTTTCCCAAGCAGGCGCTTTAGACCACTGAGCCATCCTGCCAGGCCCTTCAGAGCATTTTTCATTGTAGAGTTGTTTCACTTCCTTGCTCATATTAATTCCTAAGTACTTAATTTTTGTTTATGCTATTGTGGAAGGTAATGTTTCCCTAATTTTTTTCTCAGTGACTTCATTATTGGTGTATAGGAACACTATTGATCCTTGTGTGTTAAGCTTATATACTGTTGAGCTACTGAATTTGGTTATTAATTCTAGGAGTCTTTTGGTGGAATATTTTAGTTTTGGTCCTCTATATAGACGATGATGTCACCTACAATTATCAACAATTTGGCTTCTTCCTTCCATGTGCATATTTCTTATTTTTTCTATTGCCTGATTGCACTACCTAATGTTTCAAGAACTGTATTGGACAGGAATGGCAATAGTGGATGTCCTTGTCTTGTTCATGAGCTTAGAGGAAAGTTTTCAGCTTTTCCTTATTTAATGCGATATTGGCCATTATTTTGTCATAAATTGTTTTTATCGGATTTTTATGCCTATTCCTTTCTGGGTTTTTATCATAAAAAGATATTAGATTATATCAACAGCTTTAACTGCCTTTATTTAAATGATCATGTGATTTTTGTCCTTACATCTGTTCCTGTGCTGTGTTATATTTTTTGATTTGCATACATTGAACCATCCCTACATCTCTGCAGTGAAACTTACTTTGTTGCATTCTGTTTGCCAGTATCTTGTTGAGCATTTTTTGTTTCTTTTGTGTTTTTGTTTTTTCTTTTTCATTCATGTATTTGGCACAGGGTCTCACTACACAGTTCCAGGATCTCACTGATCCTCCTCTTTTCAGCCTGCCTAGTGCTGGGATTACAGGAGTGCTTATGATGGGACCCTATCACAGATGCAGGACACCGCAGGTGTGGGGCTGCCTGGCATGCGGGACCGGGGATCACACCTGGGTCTCTCTGTTTGCCAAAGAAGTACTGAGTCCACTGAGATATCTTGCCAACCCTTGTTTAGCATTTGTGGATGCATGTTCTTTAAACAGGCTAACATGTACTTCTCTTTTTTGATTGAATCTTTATCTGGTCTGGGAAGCAGGGTAATACTTCCAGGAATGACTTTGGGAGAATTCCTCTCCTCTCCTCTCCTCTCCTCTCCTCTCCTCTCCTCT
>PVJA010020005.1:0-37492 GCA_004027025.1 Myocastor coypus | reverse complement strand
TTTTTTTTTTTCTTTTTGTATCAGGGAAGAACTCAAGACCTTGTGCTTGCCAGGCAGGTGCTTATGCCACTGAGCTATCTCTTCTGCCTCTATATATTTTTTAAAACTTTATCATCTGTCAAAAATAATACTCTATGGCTACCTTCTTTTGGTTGGTATTCTTCATTCTCCTTACTTTCAATCTGTAAAAATTTCTTTTGATAAAGAACAGACATATTAAATCAAACTAATGTTTTTGCTTTTACATTTCAAAAGTTAACCGTAAAGTATTATAATTTTACTTAAAAGTTTTTATTTTGTGGCATGCTGAATGCCTGTTTTTAGGCAGTAGAACTGATGGACATGCATCTCTCAGTTTCTGTCCAGCAAGAGATAGCAAAGCTGTCTCAGCCATCGCCCAGGGCACAGCAAAGGCCAGCAGGGCCTGAGGCTATGTATTTCTCAGAGCTCAGCCAAGCCCGCAGACCCCAAGGTACCAGGGAGCAAATTCCCCACTGAACCTGGTCGCTGGGGGACCTGTTCCATCTGGCACACAAGGATTTGTCTTCTTGTAACACTACACCCAGATTTTTAAGAGCTTGCTGAATTATAAGGCTCATATTTTAATTGTGCCTTTGATGTGTTTGTGTTTGTGTTTGTGTCTGTGTCTATATTTAAGTGTGTTAGTGCCCAGGCATATCATTGTGGGATCTTTTTTTCTTTTTTTAGTTTTTAAAGTACTTCAATGGATGTGTGATATACAATAAATTGTAATTATAAAATGTAACTTGTCAGGAGTTGCTGTTTGCATATGTCCACGAAAACACCCCCACGCTCAAGATCACCCACTGCCAGCAGGCACTGTTTCTCCTCACTAATTTCCATCGTGGCTGCATCAGGCCACACTCCCACCAACAGCCGAGAAGGGCTCCCTTCTCCCACAGCCCCGCCCCTCCCCCAGCGTTTGGAATTGGTCGACTTCTTGATGATAGCCATTTTTCTGGGATGAGATGGAATTTCAGTGCTTTTTCAATTTGCATTTCTTAAATAACCACTAATGTTGAGCATTTTTCCACATACTTATTTAAAATTTCTATTTCTTCATCTGAGAAGTGTCTATTAATTTCTGAGTCTGATTTTTTAAAGTGGGCCTTTGAATTTGTGGGCCTCGTTCTTTTTTAAAGTTCTTCATGTGTTCTAGATAGAAATCCTTTCAGGGACAGGTGTCTCAAATATTTTTCCAGTTCGTGAATTTTCCTTTTTCTCTTGGTAATTTTTTTTGAAGTGCAGAAACCTTTTTATAAAAATTATCCTAGTTGTTGATTCTTTGAACTATTTCCCTTGGAGTCTGGATTTTGTTCATGAACTCTTTACCTACACCTATGCCTACATTCTCCCCCAGTACATTTAGTGTGTCTGTTTTAATATTTAAACCTTTCATCCTTTTTGTCTTTAGCCCAACTATTCCTCTCTGGGTATTTTTCCAGAAGAATTGAAAACATCTACCACAGCAATGTATGAACACCCACGGTTACAGCAGTGTAGTCGATCATACCTAAATCTTGGAAACAACCCAAACGTCCACCAACTAAGGCATGGATAGAAAAGATGTGATAATTTTACGCAATGGAGTATTACTCAACTATAAAAATATTTAGGAATATTGCTTCTCAGCCTTTTGGCTAAGATCAAGTATAAAAATATTTAGCATCACTCCCCCAAAAGAGCTCCTATATATGAAATACATTAAATATAAATTATGAATTAGCTCATTTCACCTGCATATACCTCAAAGTATTTTAAATATATGACTTTCTCAATTTACGCTCAATTTAGAATACATTAGTTTGAACGCATTATCCTTTTATATATTTTATTCAACTTGCTGAAATTGTATTTAGAATTTGTTATTTTTACATTCATGAAGGAGGATGGTCTATAACTTGCTTACTTTCAATGTTTTTGTTTGATTTCTATACTGTTGTACCTCTGGTTTTATTGAATAAATTATATCCCTGGAAGATTCAGGGTAGAATTAACATTTTGAAATCTTAAATGTTTGGTAGACTTAAAGCCATCTGTGTATGACATGTTCCTGTTGAGAGTTTTCCTTTAGCTCTGATTTTAATGGCTTCAGTAGGGAGAGTGCTGTGAAAGCTTGTACTCATTCTCGCTTGACTCAGCTTTGGGAACTTATCTGATTCAATAAGGTGTCTAGTGTCCTGATTTGACAAATCCACTGGTGTAAACTGTTTGTAATGTTCCCTTACTGTCCTTCCAGAACCAATAGAATTTCTAGTGGTTCTTCTTTTTCACCCAGATATATTTTTTTTCATCCAGATATTAATAATGCATATCTTCTCTATTTCTGTTTTTTCTTCAGATTAGGTATGTGAGGGGACTAGGGAGATAGCTCAGTGGAATAAGCGTCTGCCCGGCAAGCACAAGGCCCTGAGTTCAATCCCTGGTGCTGCAAAACAAAATAAAACAAGATTTGATAGGCGAGAACTGTATCAACTTAAATGATCATCGCAAAGAACCCATTTTCAGGTTTGTCTATTTACTCAGTTGTTTTGTTTTTTATTTAACTGATGGTACCTGTGGTCATTCGTACTTTTCTTTTTTTTTTTTTTTTGTTTTTTGTTTTTTGTTTTTGAGGTGGAAGCTGAGGTTAGTGATCTGAACCCCTTAGCACCATTGTTGTCCCTGTTCACCATGTCTTTGAAATAGCCCACACACATTTATATTTGGCTTTTTATTTTCTATTTATTGTTTTCCCATTTTAAAAATTTTAATTTCCTTCCTACTTCTTTGATTTAGCACCTAGATTTCCTTTCACTTCTTAGACTTAGGGGTTTTCCAAATGCATTTATTTCTAGCTTAATTCCAATATGTCAGTCCTGTATCCCCTTCACATTCTTGCTCTTTCAGTGGCGTTCCACAGCCCAGCTTGCCCGGTGGTCCATCTTTCTCCCTGGCCCATGTCCACAGGAGACAATGCATCTCCAGTAGCAATTAGGTGATGTATCTCTGGCTCAGGTATGTCCTGTTGGGTAACAGTATTCTGTGGAAGTTCTCAGCTCTTGCTGATTTCTTACGAATCTTTCAAGTATTGAGGTGGGACATTAGACTCTCCAACAGTAACCATGACTTCTACTTGTTGTAGTTCTATTAATTGTTGATTTATGTGTTTTCAAGTTCTATTACAAAAAGAATTAGCTTCAGAATCCTTGTGTCTCCTTCAAGTATTGATAACTTTGGCCTTACGAAGCTACTTTTTTAGTCAGTAATGTGTGCAAAGGTACACTTCATGTTTTCTCTTTGTTACATCTGACCCTTGCTCTTTGCTTATTTTGGATTAATCCAACGACTTTATGATTCCAGTCTATCTCCTTTGTTAGCTTATGAGCCACAAGAGCGCGACTTCCATCTTCGCCCTCCTCCTGGACTGTGAATCGTTGCTTTGCATGAGTCCTTTATTCATGGATCAAGTGATATATCTCCATTGCTTTCTTTAAGAAAGCAGTCACTTTTGAGCACGCCTGGCTCTTTGCAAAGCATGTCGGTTTAGCTGTGCGGCTGCTGTGTTTAGCTATTTTCCTTCCCTTGTGTTGGTGCACACCCCCACCCAGAGCCATTCTCCTTCTGTCAAGAGGAACATTGCTTGTGGCATGTGTTGCTGACTCAGTCCATCACCTTTTGGATCTCTGGCCAAGATTTTATTTCTGTTTTTTGAAAGGTGTTTTATCTAGATATAAAATTGAAGATTCTTCCTCCCTTCACTGTTACTTGGGAATTCAAGGCAGTGAGCTTGAGCAATGGTTGGGCCCACCTTTCTTTTATTAATCTGTGTGATCACATAAGAAATTAAACTGAGCTCTGGCAACATGGCAAATGATAATATATATTATAAATAAACTCATTAAGAAACAACTGACACCAGAGAAATTTCAAGTTAGGTTTTGTATCTCAAAATGTTTAGTTATTTTATTCATTAAATATACATGACTGCATCATAAAAGTGGAGAATTAGATATATGCTTTCTATTTTAATATAAAGCATCAATTTCCTCTAGAAAAGAAGAAAGCAATGAAGATAGAACCCACACCTAACGTCAATACCTCTCTTAGTGCTTGTTGTAAACTGTTGGCTCAGTTTGTCATGAGTGATTGCTCCTAATCTGCCAGCATAAAATCTTGTGTTTTTCTTTTCTCTAAATAATTTTAAATCAACTGTTTGAGATATTCCTTCCACAATATCTTTATTTTGCTTTTTGTGTACTCAGCACTTTATATCACAGTGCATGACTCTTTCACCTCTGTTCTAAGCAACAAATTCTCCTCTTGGAAAGGCAGAATTGCTTAGGTTTAACAGCTACCACCACCGTAATTTGTGCAGTTTCATGTTGACACACACGAGGAACAGCTTACCCTAAATCAACAAGTTAAGAAAACAGCAGAAACATTCTATGCTTATTAACAACATCAAGCCTTATTTTTCTGGTCTTAAGTGTACTATTTTTCAATTAGAACATTGTCTGTATGAAAGAATAAGGAATCTGTAAATGATTTTAGACAAGGACAAATTTATTTTATCTCAATCCAACCTATAAAAAAATTCTATTTTATTTCATGTGGGCAAAATTAAGAGAGATTATGACTCTCTGAGCAGAGAGATCATGGAATAGGTCCTTGCAATTGTGTGCCGATGCTAGCAGAGAAGGGGTTCCATGACCCAAGGTACCAAGGGTACTAAAAATGCCAGGGCCTGTGGAGTCCGAAGGACGGTCCTGCTGGGCCGCAGGCTGCAGGAATGCAAGCTCTCCATAAAGGCAGGAGAGGAGTGGGCAGGTGGCCCCCTCCACACATATGGTATCAGCAATGTTCCTTTTAGGTCCAGGAACCTCTGAGAAGACCCATGAATTACTTCTGGTTAGGCAGAATAGAGGACAGAGGACATGCAGTGTTTCCTTACACCTGAGAACCACACTAGAAAAACAGAGGTGTCTTTTAGCCCCTGAAGGTCACTCTCATTAGCTAAATAAACAGATACTTATTTTACATTGTGTGCTTTACCCTCACAAATTTTTCATGTTCTATTTCAATATTTTACAGAAAATATGATTTTGTCTTTTGATGACGGACCAAATTTTCAAGAGGGAGAAAACATGTTCAATGATTTCCCTGAGATGAACTTATAGTTCTAAAATATTTCTACTTTAAGAGGTTTTGGAGTAACTGTAGCATATCATTTTAAAAACAGCTAATAGATTCCAAAGACTCAAAACATAGTAAACTTTCAGAGGATTCTTTAGGAATTTCACCACGAAGTTGTTAAGCGATTCATGTTTTCTTCCTCAGTTGTACTCAAAAGGTACAATTTTACCTGTCAGGTGTGAAAAATAGAAGTTGATTTGCAGGAAAATACTGAAGGAAGTCATTTCCTCCCGTGCAAGTAAATAGTCCATGTAAATTTCAGATAGCTAATATTGACATTGGCCTTCCCCAAGTCTAGTAAAATAGCAAGAGCACCACATTAAGAGCTCAGCGCTTTCCTTCTTATCTCCCTGCATCTTCCTATGCTTTTCACTCTTTCCCAGACACTCCTTTCTCCTTCTAAACAAGACTTAACAGTTTCCTGCTAAATTTTGCATCCAAGTCTTTAATCCTGAGGCCTATGGAGAAGTTCATGGTTCTTTGCCTTCTGTATCATTTTGTTCAGAGTTGAAGAGGCTGCATTGCCCCAGAATATTCTGTGACCTGCTGAGGTTTGTTCCAAGCCCTCCCTTTCCAGATTCGCGTGTTAACTGAGGTCACAGCACACCTCCTGAGAGGCAGACAAGGCAGGCAGGGAAGCACCACCTGCACTGCAGCTCCCTTAGCTCCAGGTCAGCAGTCCTTCTGGCTGGCCCGTGTGGCCTTGAGCTTCTGCCTGCGCCGAGAGCGGCCTCCTTGCCCAGAGCACACTGCTCGGGCCAGGCAAGGAGCAGGTCTGCTCCTCAGATATAGCCCCTCTCACTATTCAACTGCTAGAAGTGGCTTCACTCTCTAAGCAGTACTCTGCAAGAATCATCACTGAGAAATTGAGAGGAGTCCTTACATCCCATCCCACACTGAGGAAGCCCAGAAATCCAAGCCCAGGTGTGTCTCTGTCTCTGTGCTTATGTTTTACTGTCTTCATGGCAGCAAAAACCCTAACATACTCTTTAAATGCATTTTTCCACCACAAAACTTTGATCCAGTCACATCGATGTCTATTTTTCTTTCATGGTCTTGCTTAAAATTCATGGTTCATTCAATCAGGATCATATTAAGCAGATATGGGACACTGGCCCATACGCTAGTAATTGGAGTCTGTAACCGTCCACCACCCCGATGGATGTGATCTGGTGGAATAGTTGAGCAAACAAGTAACCAACTGCAGCATGGTGTATAAGTGTACAGGAGAAAAGAATCCCTTTAGAGCTGCAGCGGTAGAATACAAGGCCTGTAGCAAACTACTACTTAGCAAATGCTTGTTTTGTGGCTGAAATAATTATGTCCACCCTGTAAACACCCATCAACTCTCAGAGTTAATACAGTTGTGGCCTGAACTGAGGAGATACTTTAAAATTTTTAAGTCATTAGAATTCTAGTAATTCTTTCTTCTTTATAGGATAAAATTCCACTGCTTAGAGAAATAATACTGATCTTCAGGGAGGGAGAATGTGGGGAACATAGATATTCTCTGGGTTCTAGGGAAGGGTGAATATTCTCTTAAAGAAGTCAGGGTAATGAATAAATACTGGGCTTGTCTCTTGGTGAATGTCGGAAGCGCAGACCTCTGTGCTCAGCGCCAGCCAGCAGAACTCAAGATTTAAAAAAAAAAAAAAAAAATATTGCTTCTCCGTACGCAGCCCTGACTTTGTGGTGTCCTACATCTGCAGACCCCAGAGCAGAGGCGGAGGTCGTGCAGGCTGGAGGAGCCTGAAGGAAGGCGGCAGCGAGCGGGCTCGAGCAAGAGAAAGCGAAGATCTCAGAAAACAGACTGAGAGGGGTCCAGGAGAGGCAATGTAGCAACGTGACGGTTTTTCTCTTCTGCATTTCCGTTCCTTGTAATTATGACTAGACACACAAAGCCCGACAGAGCCAGGCAGGGAAGGGTGAGGCGGTGAGCCCTGGGCTAGGGTGTCGCTTGCGGGGCGGGGGTACGCAATCGCCGCAGGGGGTGCCCCGTGAGGGTCCGAGAGCAGCCGGGAGACGCAGCACTGATCCCGAGCACGGCTCCGCACGCTCCACTGCAGCCTGGAGGACCCGAGGGGGAACCGAGGGGCCGGCACTCCTGCCCCTCTTGAGCAGACTTCAGTCTCCACCTCAGAACCACAGACGACGCCCTCCCAGCTGGAGCGGACCGATGCCACGGAAACTCCAAGGCTCTGGGGGCAGAGCCGAAGCGGAGCGCGGGGCGGCCCTGGCCCAGTGTCCTCCGGTGGGGCGGCCCGGTCTCCTCCGGTGGGGCAGCCAGGTTGAGAGGAAGTCAAGACTCTAGGCCTCAACCGGTGTGAGAATGTCTTCACGCCCTAAAACTACGGAGAAATTTAACCTTTATGCAAAAGTGTACATATTAATTGGTTTTGAAATGTTATAATTTGATACACTGTGGGTTTAAATAAAATTGGATAGGCTTATTTATCGCCTTAAATGTTTACCACATTTTTTAGGGTGAAAACTTTAAAATTTAAGCACACCAGTGGGACTTGTGGCAATTATCTGTGCTCGCTCGCGTGGCTGCACAACGGTGGCCTGGGCAGGGCTTCCTGCTTCTGTCCGGTGCAACTCGGTACCGAGCCAGCGACACCTTCCGCTGCAGACCCCGGGGCCCCGACTTTCCTTCTAGTACATCAACGTTTTAAGCTCCACCAATGACTGAGACGCTATGGTCGTTCTTTGCCGGCTTAGCAAACCGATCTCCACTTCCACCCCGTAGCAGGAGAACTGTGGTACAAAGGCTTTTAGTTTTAATTTCTTGAAGATCTTTGAAATTGTTTCCCATTCCGTCCCCGGCACTTGCCATCTTTAGCTTTGAAAGCAGAGCCAGTCTTAACGAGGGGCAGCGGCGTCTCCCTGCGGCTCAGATGTGTGTTTCCCGGATGACCAACGGCACTGTCTCTGCATACCTGCTGGCCATGTGGGCGTCTTCTGAATGCGCCTGGGCTTTGGCTCACTGACTTCGTTCCTCCCAAGTTGGTCCAGGGCATAACCAGAAATAGTTGTTTCTGATTGGCCTTAGTGTAACTTTTATTTGGCATTGTACTGGAGAATTTTTTTTTTTTTAAAGATCTCAAAGTTAGAAACACTTTGCAGCAGACAGTTATATCAGGAAAGAAGAATGCAGCGCATGGCTTTTCAAACATTATTTGAAAATAAAACAGTAAAGAACATCTTGATAAATAACTGCCCGGAGCAAGGCACTGTACCTAGGATGCGCTCTTGAAGTAATCACGTTTGCGTGTGCTCCTGTGTACACAACCACAGGCAAAACTGTTAATCACTGCTATGTGTGGAGAGCCAGTGACTCAGGCCTCACCCCTCGTGGGCGCACTCTGCCACACTGAGGAGTCCACATGAGAGAAGCAGAGATTAAACACAAAGTCGGGACTCAGAGTCGTGGCCACAGTTGATTCCCAATCCATCCAGGCAGACTCTGCGCCCACACTTTGTTCAGTATGCAAACGTTGTACTCGTGCTGGCCATAGAGATGTTTGTTTTCCTTCATTTTGTTTTGATGTTTGTGGTTCTTATTTAGATTTAACAGTGGATTTCCATCGCTCGAACCAAAGTGTGGTAGCAAGGTGCCAATAGGAGCCAATTCCGTATTACACAGCAATGAATCTTTGCCACATAAATCTTTGTCCTAATTTTCCCCCTTTCTTCTGAATGGGTTCCTGGAAGGAGCTGAGTGTGTTGCTGTTGTTGCCGTGAGAAGAATGAGGAAGATCGCCCAGCCGAGGAGCAGGAGGCCGAGGGAGCCCGCAAGCAGATCTGTCTGCCAACCCAGGTCCCTGGATTTACACTGATAAGCGCGGGGTTCAGAGAGGACAATGGTGCAGGGACGAGGAGCAGAACCAGGACTACTGCATGATGCCAAGCCACTGCCGCATTCCGAGCAGGAAGGTGTAATCCTCCCTCCCTGCCACACACATGTACCATAGGACAGAATGTCCAAAGACAGAGTATACTGGGATCTGCACAGGAGAGCCTAGGAAAGTCACTTAGCATCCTGGGAGGTGCCAGACACAGCCCCTCATCAACTATGAAGCTTCAAATGTCCACAGAACCAAAATCTGTGCGGCAGAACTACCAGGTGCCCCATGGCTGCTCTGCCTGTCATGGAAGTATTGTGACATAATGTTACCTTCTCCTCTTCATATTCTCTGTTTCTGGGTTCTAACATCTCTTAATACTGATGCCTCCTGGTTCTACATCACACTTACTTTGATTACAGTCTACAGGGCCCGAGTGTATTCCATTCTTATTTCCCTAAAGTTGTTTCTAAGTCAGCTCAGTACTCTATTCATGGAGAAGAGCTGGGTTCTATGACATACCTATTTTAATATTTTTAAAGAAATTACTCCATTGGTTTTATTCATTGGAGTCCTTCCAGCAGTTTATTCCTAATCTTAACCATTACTTAGAATTTCTAGACTTTAAGTATCCATTACTTTGGATATAAATTAGTATTTCCTGATCATCTTAATAAGCAAGTTTTTTGCACTTACCACAAATGGCAATGTCACCAATACTTAGATTTCTCTTTCATCACTTGCCTGAGCAAGTCTTCACCAATTTGCCAATTAGTTCCTTTTTTTTTTTTTTTGGTGTTTCTTACTAAGCTACAGGCATCTCTATAATTTCCTAGAAGCTATATTTCCGTTTTACATATTGAAATATGATACAGTAACATTTCCCCACGATTGCAATCTTTATGACTAAAAGACATTTTAGCTCTAACTTTTTAAAGAAAGTAAATGGCTAACACAGACACTCTATGTGCAAAGCATCCATGTCGGTCTATCTCCATCCCCAGACTTACACAAGGGAACCCATGGAAACAGGAATCTCCTGGCCTGTACTACGTACGCTACGGGTAATGTGATCCTTTATCTGTGCACTAGAAGACGCTGAACAGCATTTATGAAGCTGGCAAGACAATTCGTTAGGTTGCAGGCAAAGGAAGATCTAACCCTCCATAATTCTTAACAGATGAAAGGCTTTGGCAGATGGGTTTTGCTCTTAGTGACATAACTGTACGTTGTTTTGTGTTTTGTTTTGTTTTTAGTTTAATAGTGATTTCTGAATGCTGATAGAAACCACTTAGCTATCATGTCTTCCCCTTTTAATTGTATTAATGGATTCATTTTATAAAATTTTATTTGGAACTTTTATATTTATCTTGATTATGAATACATCTGTAGTGGTGTTTTTTGGTGTGAACAAGGTAATGATTGCCCTCAGAGAATATTAGAAGTATTCATTTCTCACTAACTTTGTTTTGAGAAATTATACAGTATTGATATTCTTAAACATTAGACAGAATTTACCAGTGTTGCCTAGAATTTCTTCATAAAATTTAAGCTGCAACTTTATTCCCATAATAAATGTAAGACTATTAAAAAAGAGAATGTAAAATGTTGTCTCCTAATGTTCTGTCAGTACCACTCCCTCATAGTTTACTAATATCATAGAAGTACAGATAATTATCATGTTATACTTGGTCATCTCTTCCACTTTTAATAGAGGTTCATGTCGTATTACCATAACCAGCACTGTACATAGATAGAGACAGAGACAGAGGTAGACATAGAGATTTATTTATTTATTTTGGGGAAAATTCGGTCAGCTCTTCATTTTGCCTTTTCGATTTCCATCAAGCACTGGTTTGTGATGAGTTACATCAGATATTAAGCCGGACGTGGTGGCTCACGCCTGTAATCCCAGCACTCGGGAGGCTGAGGCAGGAGGATTGGTGCGAGTTCGAGACCAGCCTGGGCTACAAAAGTGAGCTCAGGACCAGCCTCAACTGCATAGCGAGACCCTGTCTCAAAAAGACAAAAAAAAAAAAAAAAGGAGTTACATCAGATATTACTTATTTTGATGTCATTCCAAGTGCTTATATTTCACCACATTGTTTTAAAATGGAGTGTGACAGAACGTGTAAGTTTTCATCTGAACGTTTATTTTCTGTACAACAAGTGGTCCCCTTCTTACTTGTTGATTCAGGCTTATCTCATACCCTCTGAATGTCAAGTAGTCATAAGTGCAGGGACTACACAAGAATACTGAAGAAGTTTAAACCCTGCCCATAAGAAGCTTTATAGAGAAACGGAAAATGGTATGGAATTAATACTGCCAGCTGACAGTGCCTCATGCAATTCACACCACAGCAATGGCTCGGCATGAAGGCTGCTCACCGTACACCATACCAAGCACCATGCTTAGAGGACTGAAACTTGGGCTCACTACAATCTCTAAAGAGGACTGTCTGGAATGTTGTGGGTTTATTCATGCGACTGATGATTGGATTAAACATTCCTCAATCATAAAAATCATCAAAACTCTGGTCCTGAGTCTTGGTGGAGTTCCTGGTTACTGAGCGCGTGATGATCTAGAAGCCAACAGGTCCACACAATGCAAGCGAAAGCCCTTCACCCTGGCACCTCTCGCCCAAATCCAGACCTTGACACTGCATCTTCTCCATCTGGACGATTCCTACATGTCTTTGTAATAAAACTGTGGTGTGAGAATGAGTTCTGAGTATAGTGACCACTTGCTCACCATGGAGGAAAACACCCGTCTCCTGCCGGCTTCTCTAGCTCATGGCTTCACAGGCTTCTGCCTATGCCTGGCTTGCTCTGAGGCAGAAAATCATGGTAGAAGGGCCAGAGGAGGGAAACAGGACAACAGGAAGGAGCCAGGCCATGCCACCTGCTCCACGGAGGCCCTACCTCCTAAGAGCACACTCGGGTCAGCACCCAGGCATGGGTTCATCCACCAATCAGTATAGCATTCCACAACGCAGTCACCTTCTAGAATTTGGGGGCGCATCTTAGATCCAAGTTATAATTGTCATGCCTGGGGCAGACTGTAGGGGTTCCTGACCTTAGATGTGCAGCCATGCTCAGGATTTCCACTTGTTATCTGAAGCGAAGACAGCTGTCTGAGATACTTTTGTCTTTGCTGAGACAAATATCCAATCCCAAAAGTTAAAGGAGGAGAAGCTTCTATTAGCTCAGGGTTCATAGAGATTTCATTCCAGAGTCAACTGGCTCCAAAGCAGGAGAGAGGAAATGCAGTCCATGGTGTGGTGGGCAGGAGGTAGCAAAGCCTGCCTACTGCCTCTCCCCTTGTGTTCTGGGTAGCCTGCAGCCTGCCCACTGGTGCTACCCACACATGGGGAGGGAATTCCCGTATCCACACCCAGAATTGTGCTAAAGCAATTTAGGGATCACTTTTTTTTTTTTTTTTTTTTTTTTTTTTTTTTAGGGTAGGGTCCACAGGGACAGAGAGTTCAGGGTCTCACTACTAGATCTGACTTGCAGTGATCCACCTGTTTACAGTCTCGCAACAGCTGGGATTACAGGCGCACACCACTACACCCAGTCTCAATCGCAATCTCAGGTGCCCCAGGGGCAGGGCCAGAATGCAAGCCAGGGATAGAACCCCAAGCCCCTGGGTCTTCTTGCAGGTGCTTAATCCACTGAGCTATTTGGCCAGCCCCCTGATCACACATTCTTAACCTGTATTTACACACTCTCAGTCCTACCACCTCCACAAAGGCCCACACACGAATGCCTGTGGCTTGGGACTATGTCTAGGTACCAACTTCCGCTTGTGGCCTTGTGCTGACTTGCACAGTGTTAAAACTACATACACTTGCAGGAGCTAAAGTGGTTTTAAAATACTGGCCTCGGCCCAGAACGTGCAGCTACTCATCAGTGTAGAGATCCATGTGTCACAGTAGCAGGCAAGGAAGGATTACGGTTAAGGGAAATTCAGGGGTGACTGAGGTTATCGCAGTGCATGTGATACTCTGTTGGACCAGCAAGTCATTCCAAAAGAAATGAAGTTATGAAACAAAGCAAAAGTTTCCAGATATCTAAATTTTATTTCACAGAAATGACAATGGCTCTTACCAAAGTGACTTTCCCAGAGGTTTTCCTATTCTACCTATAGAAATTCACACAGAAAAAATCCGTGGGGCTCCCTTCCTAGTGAAAAGTAAGAGAAGTCAAACGTCCCGTGGGCACGCGGAGTGCTGGCAGCCAGCCTCCCCGATGCCAGAACGGAAAGGACTTAGTAAATCATCTTACTTCGCTTCCTGAGATCAATGCATCTTGGCTTTATCTAACCCATGTTTTCAGCTGTTTACAAAATAAGATGTACAGTGTGTGTACCATAAGATTGTTATAGCAGCTCTACTTACAATGAATTCAATGATTTAAATTTTGTTGAATTACAAGTATAATGCTCACAGTGTTTCAGAAGTCAGGGGTCTGTTTAGAACGATTTTGGTCTCTAAACAAATTCTTAGCATGCAGACTAAAGCCAGAAAACCAAAGATCCAAAGTGTACTACCCAGAATGCCAGTGCAGCTTTCTTTTCTATTCCCCAAAGTATGAGACTGAGAATGTAGAAAGGCAAGCTAAAAATATAGTTGCTTTTTTTTTTTTTTTTTTACTATGTAAATTTTAAACCTTGATTTCCGTCCCTTGATCTCTTCAGTCCCATATGCAGAATGCTGCAGGAGAAGCTGCATTTGAAGCTCGCCTTATGGCAAAGTGGAAGGATTAGAAACAATTCAAATTACACAAAGTTATTGCAGCAACGTAAGACCTTAATTCTTGTATAACACAACAGAAAAAGCCCCCTGATTTGAACAGAAGAAGCTGCTGCGTGTCACGCACTGAAGGGTGAACCACAGAAGCAAAGCCCTGCAAGCTGCTTGACCCTTGGAGACCTCAAGGGACGCAGGAAGCAAAACGGCAGTTGCTGGAACCGTGGCTCTTGTCGCTGAGCAAAAGGAACTCACTGAGGACGTGCATTGCCTCTGACGCTTGAGGAGTGTGTTGTCCTCATCCATGTAGGACATTAGGCTCTGGTGCACACTGAGATGTAAAACCCTGGACTTTGACAGCTTTTCTTCTGTTCCATCTCAAACCCTGAACTAGTACCAGACCTTCCCATCTGTCTCTATTTACCCAGTTGAAAGCTGTGACACTCTGAACATTTTCATGATATTAAGTGTCTTCCTTCTAACAGTACTGAAAGTTTCTTTAGCCTGGATATTTCTAAAGCTTCTTCTCATTCCTAAAGGAATCCTGAACTGAGGACTGAATTATTTCCAACTTTAGCAGTTATTGGATGCACAAACAACCTCTGGTAGGTAGGCATACAACCAAATGGCTCCCATGTGGGCTCCTGAATACCTCCTGACCCCTCCACTGGCTGCCAAGGAGACCCCAACTAAAGTTCTAGGACAGCAAGCTGTCTTTGGAGTCCAGGGTCTGTCCACAGGATATCAGGGCTCCTGGTGTTCTTCCATGACTTCCTACAGGGACTTCACTGACAGTTCCTGCTTTGAAGGGTACTTTTGGTGGAGGGAAATGCTTAATAAGGTGACGTCAGTTATGTTGGTGGTTCACGTATTTCAAGCTGCTCGGTCAGTATCCACTGTAGGTTGTTCCAACCTCAGTCTTGCAATGGGGAAGACTGCAAACTAGCTTTTTCTTATAACAGTGAAATGAATGTGGTTTAAAGATGTCTCCGACTGACCATTTGCCCCAAAGAGACGCAGAATGCTGTATTTCTGTGTATGTGTGTGTGACATTTATTCTCCATGAATGCCTTCTTTGTAAAATGACAACACTGAAGTTATTTTTTCTTCAACTTATCTGTTATCTGCCTCTCTTGCCCTTGTATATTATTTCTGTACAGTTGTATCCTGGTATTATTTAAGCTCTCCAAATCTCTAAATGTATTTTTATAGTTTCCAAAAATTCAAATAACCTTGTAAAATATATGAAAGGATAATCAGGCTTCCTGTATAAAATCAGAATCATAAAATTATTTATTTTGAAATAATTTTCCAAAATTCTGTCCTTTTAAATTGTTAATACTTGTAGTTTAGTCTGAGAAGTTACTTTATTTTTTTTTAAATTTTTATTTATTTATTTATTTTCTTGTTTCAGAACCTTTAGTTTGTTTGTTTACTCATTTTTATGGCCGGCTCAGCCCGCCCTGAGGGCAGGGCTGGCGCAGCATGTGGTGCCGGGGATCGAACCGCAGTCCCTGAAGCCGCCCAAGCTTTCCCAAGCAGGCGCTTTAGACCACTGAGCCATCCCGCCGGGCCCCTGAGAAGTCACTTTAATAGTGGCATAATATTTTTGTATTCCTCAAAGAAATAATCTGGTGAACTATTGAATTTCTGATCTAATAAATAATGCATTTTAAACAAAATTTTATATTTTAAGCATACAGTAGTACACTTGTGTACATTAGTTTTACATAAGTAAACAAAATTCTACAGTGTTTTTTTTTTGTTGTTGTTATTTCCAAATGCTTTCAATTTGTTCTAGAATAGGAATGTAGTTTTAGCTTTTAAAAATAAAAACAGAAAGATAAGAAAAGGAGTTCTATATTTTTCTTTTATGACTCTGGCAAGACTATAACCACAAATATCCATGACTAATGATTATTTTATTTACAAAACTCATGTAGTAAAATATGGGATCTCTGCAGGCATACACAGAACTCCAATAAAAACTTTTCTTATTTCGAGGAAAGAAAAAATATGTCATTATAGCAATCCATAAGTGCAATTTTAAAGCTACAATATTCAGAGGTGATTTAATCTTTTCTGAATTATTTTGATTGTTCACTGTAGGAATTTCTAGAAAAACTTACCCAATTGCTAATAGAAAAGGCTGATAGCTAATACACATGACATTTTAAATATCTTGCACAAAACTCCCAGCTCTGCCCCGCATGCACCAAGTGAAACTGATGTCACAGTCTCTCACCCCCGTTCAAATTTCCATCCCATTTTTCTGTCCATACAGCTTCCCTCTAAAGCCAAACTTCAGGAACCCGTACATGCCAGTCTTGCCTCCCGCCTGGGCAGGCCTGCAGAGGTGCCAGTGCTCTTCCTGCCACGCGAGAGACAGACTCCGCCTCACGCTTTCCACCGCTTTGTGCTCTGCTTCTCAGTATCTGGCATCCAACCTGAACATGCTTGGACTCCCTACTCTTCTCTGCACCCCAGAGACGAATATTTATATAGTAAATGCAATTATGGACTTATGATTTTAAGTTGTTTGGAAAATATACCTTGGGAGGGTCTGGGACAAAAAAAGTTGGTACTTCTTATAGCCTGAGACCTTATGAGACCTTAAAGTGGCTGCCTAAACAATATGTAGTCAGCAAGTCCACAGAAGAAGACACAAGCTTCCTCCTGTCACAAACGCAGCAGCAAGGTTATTCCCGGTCCTCCCAAATCACTTTAAAAGTCTGCTGACTGTGTTTTATTGAGAACTAGTGGAGCTCTAGCCCTGAATGGAAAGAACTGGGAAAGCTATTCACCTCATGTTCAAGGCAGTTCAAGAAAATTAGGTGAACCACCCATTGGTTTAGTGGGAGGAAATACACACTGACTCTTTTGTAAAGTGCTGCAATTTGAGCACTGTGGTAAGAAATGTCGACATTGAGTTGTAGGCCTTGCGTGCCCAACTCATGTCTCTGGGCACCACTCCCTGCCTCATGGTGCTGCCTGGATACCAGCCTGGGCACACAGCAGCTCTGCTCAGCGGCAGTGCCAGCTAGACTGGCCGTTTTCCTCTTCTGGAAGTCCTTCGATTTGAAGAGCCTGATCAGTATCTTCTACGCAGGAAGTGGACACAAGTGATTTTGCAGAAGCCAGTTGAAGGGATGAGGTGAAAGATGCAAGGGAAGAGAGTAAGGCGTGGGAAGGGAAGCAAGGAGTGAGCAGAGAGACGAGGGAGAGAGGCCTCCAGGGATTTCTGGGCTTCCGCCAAGAGGCTAAGAACACATGGGAGCGCAGCATCGTCAAGTTCGGTCAAGTCAGCTGGACATCAAAGAGGACCAAGATGCAAGCGTGTACTTGGCTTTTGGAATCTTTTAGGCCATGGTCAAGCTTGTGTAGTGCTACACGCATGCGTGCACACTCATGTGCAATCATGATACAATTACTAGTTTAATGATTTGCTGATTGGCAAGCTTTAACCAAGGGTGACTAGTCTTCTTCAAGATTAGCTTTGTGGTGATGTTCAGCTAGGCACACTTGTTATGTATTACCGTCCTGTTCTTAAAACACACTGTTGCTGTAGTTTGGATAAGTGTCCCCCAAGGACCTGTCTGTCTTTCTCTCTCTCTCCCTGACTCTGACTCTGACTCTGTCTCTGTCTCTCTCTCTCTCTGACTCTTTTTGTCTGTCTGTCTGTCTGTCTCTCTGTCTCTGTCTCTGTCTCTCTATCTCTGTCTCTCTCTGCATGTGTTACTTGAGATCAAACAGAGAGTATCTACACTGAGCTCCATCTTGCATGTCCTTTTTGTTATGTTTTGAGATAGCATCTTACTGATTTGCTAAATTGCCCAGGCTAGGCTTGGGCTTGCAGTTCACCTGTCTCAACCTTGTATATTGTTGGCATTATGGGTGCACATCACAACATCCAACTAATTTCACCTACCTTTAGATTAAATATGATTATAAAATTGGGTAGTTTTATAACCAATCGAGTCAAGTAACTTGCACGTTTTTTTTTTTTTTTTTTTAAAGAATGCAATTTCACCATATTTTGCATAGTTCTTTGAAGGAGAAAACTTCAGGAGATGTTGACCTTCAGAGGTCTGTTAGAGGCAGGAGAGACTGGTCCTCCTGAAGTATGATTGCACAGAATACATTAAAGATCTAGCACTGCCCACTAAATGTCACAAGCCCTTGGCACATGAAAATAGCATAAAATATTGCTCATAGTGTGACAATGCCTGTGTGCCTACTCTCATGTGTAGTTCTAACATTTTGAAGAAAATGGAGTCTCACTATGCTCATTCTGTACCCAAAGCATGGAGGCACTGAGCAGTTGGGTCACCTAGAGTGAGCAGCAACGCACTGGTAGAGGGGCTTGGAGTCCAAAAGTCTGCCACCGATGTTCTGGGCCTCGAGTCTTCTGTTTTCATTGCTAGCATTAATGCAATGTCTTCAAGTGTATAATCCTTAAATATTCACCTGAAAGAAAAATTAGAAAGGAAAGTTAAGGGGAGACCAAAACCCAAGGTATATACCTGCTATATTCTTTCATTTTAGCTTTTAAAAACCTATAGTATGTGTTTGTCATTGACAGTTTTCTGATACTTTACTGACTCTTGAGTCTTACTCTGTTAGTAACTGGTTATTTCATCAGTCTGGGACTTAATCCCTCATGTAAGCCAATCTCCACCAGAGTTATGAGAATAAAATTAGCTGCTCCTTCCAGGATGCAGGGTGGGATTCTCCACTCAGTAAGTAGCCGCTGTGGGAGCAGCCAAAGGGGTGATACTGTCCTCCTGCTCACACTCTGTTCTTTTTTACAGTGCTTTTTAAAGGTAAAATGAGTGGTACATTAGGAAGTCCTTCAATGACCCAGTAGCTTCAGATCTGGGAGCATTCAATGTCTAGATTGCACCTACAGGCCCAAAGGTCCACGTTCAAAGGTCCTGTGGCCTGGGAAGTGATTCCTATTGGAAAAGTAGATCGTCCTGTCTGCAGTAAGAAAGAGTGTGGTGACAGAGAAGGCTGGGGAGCAGGAAAGATGCCAGGCTAGAAGGGCTTGGCAGCTATCTGAAAGAGTGTTCTCCTTATCTCAGTAACACCCAGTCATTGGAAGAGGCTTGCAAAGAAAGGTTTACAAACACTAGGTTATACCTGGTATAGTACAGAAAGCAGACATAGGAGGTGAAGGAGTGGTAAAAGAGTGAGTGTGGGGGTCGACTTAGGGCCCAGGTCAGAGGTGTATTGTTTGGGTGCAGGAAATTTCCGTGGGAGGTGAGCAGACCCTTTGGGGAGCTGCTTCACGCCATTGAATAGATTATCCAGCCAAGCATGGAGTGCATAACGACCATTGCGTTCCTCGTTGTTTCCTGATTTCTAATTAAAACAATTATCCCCAGCCACTGGGATCCATACAACTGCTTTTCCGAGGAAAGATACTCACAGTTTCATAAGACACCTTATTTCACTGGACTTAACAAAAATCAGACACACTTATAAAAATCCTTGAAAAAGAGATTAAAATTATAAATTACAGAATAAATGTGAATTTTGTGTCCAAATGTACTCATTATATATAAACAATTAAAACCATTTTAAAAGGTCAAATGGCTTTCTACTTGCCCTACTTTTAAGGTTAGCTGTAAATTTTATTTATTGCATAGACACTGTAGCTACTAAGTTCTTTTCTTGTGCAGTTTTTATAAGTGACACAGTAAAGATTAATTTAAGTGCTCTCATTTATTATAATTATAGAAGTTGGTACTAGAGTCACAATTTTGAATTGGGAGAGACCTATTGGTTTTATAAGTGAGTTTAAGCTGTAGTAGATGTGCATGGTAATTCTAGCCTTCCAGAATATTTCAGGAATCTCGCTTTACCTAGTTGCTAAGTGTTATGGTTTATGTTTAGTTGTCCCCCCAAAGCCTCATGAGTCAGGGGGATGGGGACTTCTAGAGTTTGAGACTTGAGCCATGATCGCTGGGATTATGGGTTTTAGTACTGATGGGGTTATGGGTCTAAGTACTTCTGGGATTATGGGTGTAGCCTAAGGTGGAGACTGAGGTGGAGAGCCTCAGTGGAATATAGAGACAGAGAGACAGACTAGAGCTGTAGTTGTTGTTCTGCTGCCGTATTTGGTTGGCTGCCTCTGTCACCATTTTATTGCTCTTCCACAGCCACAAACTGGGTGCTCTCCACCCTGCTGCACTCTGCGTTGGGCCAGCCGAATATGGACTGAAACCTCCAGTAACTGAGAGCTAATAAACCTTTCCTTCCATCAGTTTAAGTTTCAGGTATTTGTCCCAGCAACTAGAGAAAAGTAACTAAGACACTAAGGAAGGTAACAATAGTCATTTTGAATCTGATATTGGAGTAGTTAACGCATATTACAAGTCAGGTGTGATGCCTATGATAGAATAGGAATTAGCCATAATTACTGATGGAAAATAAGTTGTATAATTTTGCCCATTTGCCAATATCTGTTATATATGTTGGCCCATGTTTACGCTTTCAGTTTCTCACATCAGAGAAAGAATGTGGTACTTAAATGTGTATTTCTTTATCTTTGACCGAGGAGCCAAACATATTCATGGGAAGAAGGAGAACCTCTTTAACAAATGATGTTGGAAAGCGGCTTTCCACACGCTGAAGGCTAAGACAAGACCCCTGTCTATCAACATGAGCTAAAATAATTTCAAAATAGATCAAAGATTTAAACATGAAAACAGAAACCCTAAATCTACTGGAAGACAAAATACGTAGAAACCTTGAAGACATAGGGGTATACAGAGAGCTCATGAACAAAACACAGACTGCAAACAAAATGCTTCAAAAGTCAACAAATGGGATCTCATCTTATTAAAAGGGTTTTGAATAACAAAAAAATTTGTGACAGAGTGTAAAGAACATCCACAGAATGGAAAAAAAATTCAACCAATTGTACCTCAGACAAAGGACTTCTCTGTAAAACATATAAAAAACAGAAAAAACTCAAGCGATCTAAATTTAAAGGTCCAATTCAAAAATGGGCACCTGAGATGAATACACACTTTTGTAAAGAAATATAAATAGCAAAATAAACATGTAAGAAATAAACTCAACAGCATTGATTATTCAAGAGACAAAAATTAAAACAACATAGATTCCATCCCACTCCAGAAAAAAATGACTATCATCAAGAAACGAGCCAATAATAAATGCTTGGGAGACTGTATGGAAAAAGAATCCCTTCTCCATTGTTAATGGCAGTGCAGGCTGGTACAACCACTGTGGAAATCAGTGTGGAGTCTCTTTAAAACCTAGAATGACGGGAGGCTGAGGCAGGAGGATCGGTGTGAGTTCGAGACCAGCGTGGGCTACAAAAGTGAACTCAAGGCCAGCCTCAACTGCATAACGAGACCCTGTCTCAAAAAGACAAAAAAAAAAAAAAAACCTAGAATGAGAGGTCCTACTTGACCCAACTATTGTCCTTCTGAGTATCTTCCCAGAAGAATTAGATATGTCATACCACAGTGATATACATGTGTCCATGATTTTAGCAGCAGGATTTCTAACAGCTTAATCTTGGAAACTACCCAAGTGACCATCAATAGGTGAATAGATTGAAAAAAAAAAAAAGACGTGGTATTTTTACATGATGGAATACTATTCAGCCATAAAAAGAATAAATTTGAGGCATTTCTGACTAAATTGATGCAACTGGAAACCATACTCATGAGTGAAGTAAATTAGACTGAAACTTGTAAACAACATGTTGCCTCCCTGATGTGAGAAGCTGAGAGTAAATAAGTGACTGAAACGTGTAAACAGCGTGTTGCCTCCCTGATGTGAGAAGCTGAGAGTAAATAAGTTCTGAAATGTACAGTAGATACTGAGAAGTAAGAAGACATTATGCAGAAGGAAAAAGGAGCTAGGATAGGTGAGTATGGAAGGAGCAGTAGGGAAAAGGTAAAAAACGCCAATCAGTTGAACTATTAATGTCTCTTAATTCATTAAAAACATTTGTGATAATATTTATTAGATAATTTTTATGCCTATATCTTGTACTCTGAGAAACTTACTTTAAAGATAACAACATGTAATGTATTAACTATCATTATCCTTCTATTATTTTGTTTTGAAGTTTGTTTTTACCCTTTTCCATAAAATAAAGTATATGTGTCTGGATTATTTTACTTAATTATATGGTCACAAGGTGCATCTATTTAGCTAGACATGCCTCAAGTTTATTCTTCTTTATGGGGGAGCAGTGATGCATTGTATAAAAAGCCCACATCTTCTTTGTCTGATCCTGTGGATTTGGAATATTTCTAAGATTTAGCTATTGCAAACTTTATTGCTATCAACATGGTTATTCATATGTCACTGTAGTGTGATGCTTTTAATTTATTCAGAAAGATACCAAGAAGTTTAATGGCTGAGTCAATTTGAACCTCTAGTTGTAGTTGTTTGATTTCCATGGTAGCTGCAATAGTCTATGCATCTACAAGTAGTAGATTAAATTTTCTTTCCCCACATCCTACCAGCATTTGTTATTCATTGATTTTTTTGATAATTGCTATTCTTTGTAGAGTGAGATGCAGTCTTTGTGTTATTTTAATTTACATCTCTTGAATTATAAGATTTTGAACATGTTTTCATAAATTTATTGGTCATATCTACTTCTTTACCTGAGAAGTGTCTACTCATTTCAGATTCCTAGTTTTTGATAGGGTCTTTAAACCTGGGGGTCTGATGATGATGATGATGATGATAATGATGATGATGATGATGATGATGACGATGACGAAGATGACGACGACGATGATGATTGCGACGATGACGACGATGACGATGACGATGACGATGACGATGATGATGATGATGATGATGATTTTTCACTGGCTCAGCTCTACCTGAGGGCAGGGCTGAAACAAACAGCATGTGGTGCTGGGGACCAAAACGTGGACCTCTGTGCCTGCCTAATGTTGCCTAAGCAGGTATTTTAAACTTCTGAGCTATCTCGCCAGATATCGGAGATCTAATGTTGTTGAATTCTTTATATATTCCAGATGCTATTCTTTTGTCTGAGGAACAATTGGCTAAAATTGCTTCCCATTCTGTGGGTTGCCTCTTTGTTCTGTTGGCGTTTCTCTCTCTCTCTCTCTCTCTCTCTCTCTCTCTCTCTCTCTCTCTCTCTCTGTTTCTGTGCAAAAGCTTTGTGATAAGGTGATAAGATTAGATGGCAGTAGTAGATTATTTTATTTTCTGTGTGATTGGGATTTTCTTCATACTCTTCAACAGCTCTACCTATTTATCTTCCAGCAGATTGCGTTTTTTATTTAATATTTAGATATTTCTTTCTTTTCTGCTTTAGCTTGTTGCCTGGTGAGTGCTGTGAGCCTAGTTTCAATCTCTAGCATGTGAAAAGCCAGTTTTCGAGGACCATTTATTAGAGAGACTATCTTTGATTTTTATTTCAAAAGTGTTGGTTCTTTTATTAAAGGTTGGCTGAGTGTATCTGGAGTTACTTCTGCTCATTTTAGTCTGTTTTGTTTATCCTTATGACATTTTTGGTTTTGTTTAAGCAATATCATGCTATTTTTTTTTAATCACAGTATTATTGGACAATAATTTCAAATCAGAGATTATGAGGTCCCCTGGATGGATTTTGCTGCTCAGGATTGATTTTGCATTTTACATCTCTTCTGATTCCAAATGAGCTTTAGGATTGCTTCTCTAATTCTGTAAAATTTACTATTGTATGTTTATCAGGATTGCAGTAAATGAAAAAACCACTTTTCCTAGCTTTTCTGTTGTTAATACCATACTGGTTTGGTTTTGTCACCGTAGATCTATAGTACAATTTCAAGTCAGGAATTATATTGTCCCCTGACTAACCTTTGCTTTCCAGAATTTCTTTTTTATTCTAGATATTTTCTGGTTCCACATCAATTTTAGAGACATTTCCTCTAGGTCTGTGAGGCATACTAATGGTATTTTTATTGGGATTGCATTATCTTTGTATAACGATTTTTAGATTATGGCCATTTTCATCATGTCAGTTCTTCCTGTCCATGAGCAAAGAATATCTTTCCACTCTCTGATATGCTTTTCAATCTCCTCTTTAAAAGGTTAATGTTTAATTTGTTTGATCAATCTTATATACCTATATGTATTAATCTAGACTGATCTGATGATGAAAATATGTAATATAACCATTGTTAAATTTAAACAATAAAAAAATTGGAAAAAAATAGAAATAATAAAATAAAATAAAATTTAAAAAAATCTGTAATTTTCAATAAAAGACTTTCACTTCCTTCACTGGATTGATTTCTTGGTATCTCATGGCGTTGGATGTTACTACAAAAGATGTCGCTTCTCTAAATTCTCTCTCATTGAGTTTGCTGATTGTGTAGAGAAATGCTATTGGTTTTTGAGTGCCTACTTTGTATCAATCTATGCAACTGAATTTGATTATTAATTCTAGAAGTCTTTTGTTGGGAGTTTTTGTGGTCTTCTCTGAAGAGTATCATGTCACCCACAAATAAAAATATTTTAAATTGCTTTTTTTCCTACCTTTGTTCCTTTATTTAATTGTCTTGCGGAATGCTCTGGCTCTTGTTTCCAGATCTACCATGAATAAAAGGGGTGATAGTGCACATCCTTCATTTGTGCTTGACCTTAGAGCAGTGGTTCTCAATCTTTCTAATGCCGTGACCCCGCAATACAGTTCCTCATGTTGTGGAGACCCCCAAACCAAAAATTAATTTTGGTGGCTACTTCAAAACTGTAATTTTGCTACAGTTATGACTTGAAATGACTTTAGGCAACCCCTGTGTTTTGGTAGTCTGACCCCCGCCGGGGTCGCAACCCACAGGTTGAGAACTGCAGCCTTACAGTGAAAGATTTTAGTTTTATTTGAATTAAAATAATGTTAACTTTGGTTTGTCATAGATTGATTTTATGAAATTGACATAAAGACTATGCATTTTAATTTTCTGTTTTTTTAAATTATGAATGCGTGTTGCACCACTTCCAATGCTTTTTCTGCATCCAGTGAGATGATCATTTGCATTTTGTCCTGGTTCTATATCACATTTATTGATTTATTTATGTTTAAACATATCAGCATTGCTAGGATAAATTTTATTTTGTCTTGGCACATAATATTTTTGATGATTCCCTACATGTTTGCCAGTATTTTATTGAGGAGTTTTCCATCTGGGTTCATTAGGGAGACGGGAGTGCAGTTTTCTCTTTTGTTTGGAACTTTTCTGGTTTTGCTTCTAGGGATGATTCTGGAAGCATTGATTTCCTTTGAAATTCATTAAAGAGCCTCAGGAATAGTGACATTTGATCTTCTCTAAATCTTTTACACAATTCAACAGTGAATTCGGCAGAAACTGGGATTTTTGTTGACAAGTTTTTATTTCATTGCCAATTTCATTGAATGATATTGAGTTGTTTAGAATTCTTAAATGTTCTCAATTCAGTTTTGGTAATTCTTATGCATGTAGTAATCTGTCCATTTTTTTAGTATTTTTGAACTCTTTGGAATGCAGGTGCAGCAGAAGGTATTAATGATGTCCCAAACATTCATAGGGTCCAGTGTGATTTCATCTTTTTAATTCCTAATTACTCAAATTTGTCTTTTCTTTCCTGTTTTTGACAAGGCTGGCTAGTGGTTTACAGATTTTATTAAACTTTCAATGAGCCAACTCTTTGATTAATTTATATTTTTCTACCATTTGTACAATTTCTGCTTTAATCTTCATGATTTCTTCTATAAGTTTCAAACTTGATTTACTCTTCTCTTTCTAGAAGCTTGAGGTTCAATATTAGGTTGTTTATCTGAGTTTGCTCTGTTTTTCTGGTATGGGAGTTCACTATGGCATATTTCCCTCATAAGACTGTTTTCCCTGTGTCCCATAAGTCCCAGTATATTGTACTGATATTTAATTGTATTATTGTGTTATTTCTTCTTTAATTTCATCTGAGATCCATTTTTTTTCAGGGGAATTTTATTTAATATTTATATATTTATGAAACTTTTTGGTTTCTTTTGCCATTAACTTCCAATTTCATTGCCTTCTGGTCTGTTAGTAGGCTTGGAATACTTTCAATTCTTTGTATTTACTTAAGCTTGTTCTAAAAGCCAGTATGTGATCTACTTTGGACAATGTCCCATGACCACTTGAGAAGAGTGTGTATTTTGATGTCTGTGGGAGGAACACTTTTGTAAATATCTACTGAGTCCACTTGTTCAGAATTTTGGTTCAGCTCTTATATTTTTTGTTGATATTTTATCTAGTTGATCTGTCTATTTGTAAGTGGGATATTGAAACCTGCCCCATTACAATTGCATTAGTGCTTACTTCATGTTTTTATATTCATTACTATTTGTTTCATATAGGTACACAGATATTTGCTGCATATATATTTAGGTTTGCTGTCTCTTCCTCTTGTATTGTTCCCTTTACAAGGATGTAGTGACCTTCTTTGTCTTAGTCTTCGCTTGAAATCCACTTTGTCTGAAATTATCATAGCTACCATCGATTTTTTTCTAGATTAATTTCGTATGGGGTATTATTTTTCATCCTTTGAATTTCAGTTTGTACTTTTTTTAAATTAAGTGTGTTTCTTATGGACAGTATATTGTTACCTCTGTTTTCTTTCTGTTAATCATTTTCTTTTGACTGATGAATACAGACCATTTATACTGATGGTTAAAATCATATATTAACTTACCCTTATCATATCATTCTCTGGGTGTTTCTTCTCTTTTCTCCCCTCCTCTGTTTAATTCCTTGGGTTGCTTGGTGGCTTCATTCTGTTGAAGTTCATGAAGCTGTACTACTCAATACCTCTTTCTGGAGTGTCCTTCGGAAAAATCTGAAAGGATGTTTTTATGGTCATGACTTTCTTCAGATATTCCTTTTTATAGAAGTATATTATTTCTTCATTAATTTTGAAAGAGAGTTTTTTAGAGTACCTCACTCTGTTCTGGCAGTTTTTCTTTCATTTTTTTATGTATTTGGGATAGTGTCTACACAGCTCAGACTCATAGTAATCTTCCTGTTTTCAGCCTCCCCAGTGCTGGGATTACAGGTATACACCACCACGCTTGATCTCAGTGGTCAGTTCAGTGTACAAGGGTGGGACTTGCATAGATTGTGAAGCCAGGGCTTGAACTCAGTTTCTGCAGTTGCCCAAACAGGCTTGTAGTCCACTAAGCTATCTTGTAAGCCTTTGATTTTTCTTTTAGATCTTGACATATGTCACTCCAACTGCCCTTGACTTGAGAGTTTGTGTTAAGCAAATTACTTCAGTTCTGATGAGTTTCCTTTATAGGTGATTTGATTTTTGCTTCTCTGTTTTTACTATTCTGTGCCTGTGTTTAAGTTCTGGAATTTTAACTACTATATGCCCTGTGACAGATATTTTTTGATCATGCCCAATTGGAATTCTTGATGCCTCCCTATGCTGTACATCAAAATGTTTTGCCATGCTTGGGAAGTTTTTTGCCAGTAATTTTGTGAACAAGATATATATATATATATATATATATATATATATATATATATATATTGCTTGTAGTATGTCCTGCTTTTTGCTGGACTCCATTCAACCTTTTGTGATTCCTCTTTGCATTATCTGGCAGTGGCTGGTTTAATGTTTCATGGTATCTTGTTTTTCAAAGAAATCTTTCCATGCTTGTAAACTTTCTTCTATATCTGACTTTTTCTGCTTATATTGGCTCATATTGACTGCCCATAATTTCAGTGGAATGTTTAATCTGTTGGACATATGTTTGAATCTTCATGAATCCTATTTATTTCCTGTGTTTGGTGTTCATGGTTTCCAACATTATCCCAAGCTTCCCTAATTTTTATCTACATCTTCTCTAGATTCACTAATCATGACCTCCATCATGGCCATCATCTTTGACGTTATCTGAGAAATTATTTCTGATTTTCTTTTGTAGCGTCTCATTCATCATCTTTGATACTGTCGCTGAGACCACTTCATAGATTGCAGATAGGTGGTTTTCAGACTGTTTCTCTTCATTGTCCTCCTAAATTTCCCTTTGCTGACTGGAAGTCTTGGGTTTCATTTTGCTCAAGTGTCTTTTCAATTTCTACTTTGTTAAGGTTGATGCTTCTAAACTGTTTATGACACTTAACTGTCTTACCAGTACATAGAACCCTTGAGAGATGGTTACTTTTCAAAAATGTCTTCCAGGTATAACTGGCATTTAAGTTTTGAGCCTGTCAGAAGATCCTACCTCAGTTCTCACTTTAGATCCTGACTGGGTTCTGGGGACCCTACTTCCCTCCTTCCCCTCCTCCTCACATTGTTATATTCTCATGTCTACACATCAAATCTTAGAGAGATTTCTCTCTGCTTTTCACCACTCTGCAATCTTCCCAGAAGTTTTCCAAATGAATAACATTAACAGTGCCTTGGCTAAGAAGGAAAGTGCACTGCATAATATTTAACACAAATTATACCCTGGCTTCTCCAACTTTGCACAGCAGTTTCCTCCTGCTGGATTCACTCACACCCAAAAATGTTACTTACTGAGAACCAAACCTCTTTCTGTGTCACTGGGGCAGTGGGGGGCTCCTTGGGGCCCACAGACCTTCTCCTGCTACACTAATTGTCTGTGAGCTGCAGGGCGTGGTGAAACTTGCCTTGTCTGCTGCCTCTTCCTCAATTGCTAGCCGTGTGTAGAAGTCGACTTATAAGAGACCCTTGATCACTGACTGGGCTGCCATCCAAGGCAGCTCTACAAGGTTTTACAGAGAGGAAAAATGACTCAGTGAAGAGATCAAAAAGCTTTAAATGGTAGCAAGGATTCATAGAATTGTATACCGTCTTTTAACAGAGCAACGAAGTTCCTACTGATTTTTCCCACTTTTATAGCTAGACTGAGGTCAGGAAAGATAAGCAAAGATGATTTAAAATCAGTGGATTAATATACTTTCAGACAATTATAATTAATATTGTACCAATTGTTTATATTTCCACAGTCGCCCACATGCGTTAGCACCAGGTTAGTGCAGGAAGCATGAATGAAATGATAGCTTGCTGTCAGATAGCAAAGCCCACTCTCTCATCCTTGCTTGCTGGGAATAACCTTTGATCTGCATATTGGTGCTGAGAGTAATGGCTGACTTTTGCCAAGCCAGGATCAGGCACCTCAGTGCTGAGTATCTGCACAGCTGGAGGCAGATGTGGAACTCTCCCTCACAGGACTGGAGGAGTTGGCCCCGAGCACTTGCATCACGCTTACCACTTGCTTAGCAGCTCCCACACGCTTCTTTGCAATCCTGTATGAAACAGCCTCAGAATTGCAAACAGTAACAAGTCAGTGCTGCGTGTGGCCAAAATGGAAAATGGAAGCATCTCCCATGCCCAAATGAAGCAGCTGAGATATCAGAAAATGAAAGCTAAACGCTGCACACGTGCACAGCTGCACATTGGTGCAAATTATCAGGAATGTGTGCAAGAGAAGAGTAATTTTGAGAGAATGTCAAATGTTTAAGCAGGAATAAAATAAGTATGTGTCTTATCCCTAAGGAAAAGTAAACATACTTCATAAAATGTTGGTTCATGAAGGTGATTTTGTTAAACTTGAATTTTCTGTTATATACATTAATATCTTTAGGAAGATCATCCATAATATTAAATATCTCATATTAAATTATATACTCTTCATGATAACTTTAAGTGGCATTTGTTCACTTAAGATCATTTCTTTATTCAAAAGGTGTTACTTAGACTGTTAAGTCCTAGGCATAAAATTGTTGTCAGTGCTGACCATCAAGGGCCCATTTTTTTCTCTCGCTTGTTTTGAACTAACGAGGACTGCAGTCCAGGCTTTGAGCCTGACCATTATCTCCAGGCTTTGTTTTATTTTCTTTATTGAAAATGGGCATTGGTAAGTCTCTCAGTTTCTCAAGCTAGACTCAAACTTGAGATCTTCCTGCCTCCCCTTCCCAGCGTGCTGGAATTACAGGCCTGGCTCACCCCCCCCCCCCCCGCCCAGTTGTCAGTCACACTTCGGAGCCAGACTGCCCGTGGTTCTCCCAGCTCAGCTCAACAGGTACAGGCACTTAAATACCAGGGATCAATGATGGGCACTTGGTGACTGACAAAACACTAATTTCAAATAGTGAGTCAGGGCAATGACACAATGCAGCAGAGGGAGAGGGACACTGAGCGCCATCCCTGGTGCGGGTCCTGGGCAGGACTGTATCTCCAAGAAGGTGTCTTTTGATAGAAATCTTAAGGTCGAGGAAGAATCAGTCAATCCCAGAAAAGCCCAGGGTTAAAAACTGAGTAGAATAAGCAGCCAGCTGCAGAAGGATCAAGGCAGAAGTGAGATTCAGGACATCAGGGGAGGCCGAGCCTGTCGAACAGGGGTAAGGGGCAGGCGGGCACTGTGCAGGACTCGCGGAGCTGCGCACGCAGCACCTCTTCCTTTCAAATGTATTTTTCGTTTCTTCCTCAGCATATTCTCTTGCATTGCTAGCTCGTGTTTGCCATGCATAGCGATCACTTCATCCAGGAGAGCCTGTAGCTGCCGTTCTGTTTTCCATTCTCAGCTTACTGCAACCTTCCTTCCCGTCCCCGCTTATGAAAGCTGTTTCCATTTTCCCTTCAATTTTGTCTTTAAATAAATAATAAAAACCCTTTCCCTTCCTTCCTTTTCCCTCTCCCATTCCCTTTCCACTTGAAGTTCACCCTTCTTCCCCATAAATGGTCTCCTCACTTACACTCTGAGTTTCTATAGGCCTATTTTGAGACTTGTTCCCATAAAAGCACTGACCATAAAAATGTAAGAACCTTCTCCTTCTAATGAGCAGAAAAAAGAGTAAAATTTGCCTATTTTGACAATTTAATAATACACTTAAACTCTTTTTGTTCTCTCTGGCTCTGGCTCTCTCTCTCTCTCTCTCTCTCTCTCTCTCTCTCTCTCTCTTTCTCTCTCTCTCTTTCTCTCTTTCCTCTCTCTCTGGCTCTCTCGCTGCTGTATTCCAGCCAAATATTTTATGCCTGTCTCCTGAGGCTATTGTTAAACACATAGCTAAAATGGAAATTTCAGGTTAAATTTCACAACTGTCAAAAATCTCTAGGGGCTGAGTTTTACATTTTATTGAGTTTGGCTCCTGGATGGGCTGATTTGACAGGACTGATTTTATTCAGGTATCACACAGACGCAGACTAAATATGTTTGCAGCGTTTCAGGAAACCTGTTGTTTTTATTCCAGTTGTTCACTGAAGGTTAGCCCTGTTCTTTCTCCCTCGAGAAACAACCATCCAGAGTTCACCGTTCATGTGAAACTAGCTCATGGCTGACTTATTATTTTAAGCTTACACAATAAATTTCCCAAGAAATTAATAGCGTTTTACTAAAGAATTCATTATATGATAGTGTTTCATCTTGCCGTGGCATTTTTAATTCTGGTTAAAATGTCCTGCATGGTTTACTTAAAAATCTAGAAAAATACACAGAAAATTCCACATCAATTCTACCCATTCATGCTTAATATTTTTTTTTCCCTCTCCAAGTATTGTGTTCCTTTAGAATCAGTCTACCTACTATTAGTATCTTTTTACATCTTTTAACCTTAATTTACTGTTGATATAGTTTACATTCTTCTAAAGCAAGAAATTATAACCTAGTGATGAACTATAATCTAGTGATGAAACATAATATGAACTACAATAGAGTATATGTATATATAACATACTCAAGCCACATATGAAATTTTTTTGCTATTTTCACTTTTATAAGAAAAAACCTAGAAATTTCTTAGTACATTTATTCAGAGCCACTTTAGGAAGAGTTTTGACACATTTTTAAGTGAAACAAAATTGTTCAGGTTAGTGGGAATTAAAAGAATCAATTAGATGCCACTGGATTCTTTTTCCTTTTTTTTCTTTTTTATATTTTAGGGAAGGGTCTACAGGGTGTTCAGGGTCTCACTACTAGATCACACTTGTAGTAATCCACCTGTTTACAGTCTCCCAAAAAAAGGGAATTACAGGTGCATGCCACCACGCCACGTTCAAATTGCCTTCCCAATGCACCCCAAGGGGCAGAGCAGGCACAGCAGGCCCAGGAATTGAACCCCCAGCCCCTGTGCCTCTTTGCAGGCACTTTAATCCACTCAGCTATTTTGCTGGCCTTTTCTTTAAATCTTAAAGATGGGATAACTTAATTTGTTGATTAACTTGATTATTTTGCCTTGCTTACTCTGGCAAGATCTTTCAACATATAATTAATTCAAATAAATGCATACACAGGTCAGAAATCACTGGGGCTTAAGTGTGCCTCTTCAGTAAGGTTTTTTTGTTGAACTTGGTAGGATCCAGTTGAATCTTCCTGTTCGACTGGAAACTTATCCACATGTAGTGATGTTTATATACACAGTAGTCAGCTCAGTTTCTTTCCAACTTGTTATTCTCTTAGCCATGTTGTTACGGTTTGTGTCTAGTTGTCTGCCTAAACTTTCATGCAGTCACTGTAGTAGGCTCCTAGACTTTGTAATTAATTAATGATCCAGTACTAGGGTTGTGGATGTGAGCGCTGCTAGCAAGATGGGTATGTGCTACGCCCTCTTTGGGGCAGACAGCCCAAATGCAGGACAAGGGAGGGAGAGAGACTTGCATTCTGCTGTGTCTCCCTTCTTTCCTATGGACAGAAACATCCACCGACTGTGAGCTAAATACACCTTCCCTTCCTTAGTTTTGGGTGTCAGATATCTTTCCCAGCCATGAGAGAAGAGTAACTGAGACACACATTAACTGTGTGAACCTAAGAACCCTTAGGCTCAGTAGTGGCTGAATAAAGTGCAAGAAGCTTAAGGTTATTATTTTTTATTTTCTTAGAGGCCAGAGTGTTATGTATCGTATATATGAATGTGCAATCAATTCATAATATTCGTGTAATATTTTAATATATACAAAGATATCAAACTAAGAAAAAGTTTCCATAGTAGTAAGGAATAGCTAAGAATACAACAAACATAAATACTGAAATGGCAAATATACGAGTAGAACTTCTAGCAGTTTGGGGTTAAGATATTGCACAAAGTTCTAGTATGTTGTGGATGGAGACAGTGTCCGTGGTGCTTACTAGTGGCCAGGCGTCACTGGTGGGGCTGAGATACTGCTATGTGCTTGATATCCACCCTGTAGACTCAGTCAGAATCGTGACCCATGGGGTTCCGAAGTCCATTTGTAGAATATGCCGATGGACATATTGCTGCTGTATACAAAAGAACAGTTGAAAGACTGCTCCTGTATACCTCTTTTTCTCCTGTGTTTATGGTTTGCCCTATGTGGTGGGTTCTTTACACCGTCCTTCATGGAGTTGTCATTTTGATCCCTCTCTAGGATATCTTTTAGTGAAGTGTGTGCGACTGGCTTTATCATCATGAAATTCTTCAGTTGTTCTTTGTCCTGGAAGTCTTTTACTTCTCCATTGAGCTTGAAAGAGAGTTTTGCAGGGTGTAGCCTTCTGGGCTGGGATTTGTTTTCTTGCAAGACTTGAAGTACTTTCCTCCATACTCTTCTTGACTTGATGGTTTGTGAAGAGAAATCTGTCATTATTCCAATGGGTTTTCCTTTAAATGTGATCTGTTTCTTTTTTCTAGTGGCTTTTATTATACTATTCCTGTGCTGAATTTCTGGGCTCTTGACTGTTATATGTCTGGGTGTGGTTTTAATTGGGTTGATGCTATTTGGACTTCTATATGCTGGGGTTATCTCAACGTCAAAATGTTTCTCCATATTTGGGAAGTTTTCTGCTATTGCTTCTACCTATATTCTTTTTATATAATTTCTATAGACTCTTTCTCATTGATGCCTATGAGTGTTACATTGTTTATGTTTGCATCGTCTTGCAGATGTTGAATTATTATTTTCCTGCATCCTAGCTATTTTTAAGAGATCTTTTCTTACCTTTTCACTAGCTGCAATGGTGTCTTTAAGGTCTGAAATGTATTCTCACTTTCATTGAAGCAGTTTCACCAGTTTGCGATTGACATTTTAAGTTCTTGTATAGCACTTTGAATCTGCTTCATATATTCTATTATTTTCATATATTGCTCATTCAAGGATTCCATTATTTTTCTATTCTCCTCTATTTTTTATCAGTGTCTTCTTTAGAAACACTTAGTACTTCTTTCATTATACTTATCATTTCTTTTTTACATCAGAAATTATTTCTGATCTGATTTCCCCTATACTTTTCTGCAGTTGTTTCTTTACTTCAGATGCTATTATCTCGGAGATTTTAGGTGGGAGATTTCCAATTTCTTCTATGCTGTTTTGTCTCCTATATTTGTTCCTGCCGGGCTCAGAGTCTGAGAGTGCATTTTGCTCCTTCTCTTTGTCATTTTGTATAGCCCTGCCTTCTCTCTTTTGGTGTAGAGCTTTGTTAGCGTTTTTACCCTAGCAGCAGACCTGGATCTACCAAGTTCAAACTCTTCCAAGAGCATGTGGTTTCAGTCTGACTGCTGTGTTCCACTTTTTCCTGTTGCAGTCCTTGGAGGTGAAACTCCTAAGCCACTCTAGCAACATGTTCTTCCTCTGGATCAGCTGGGTGGGCCTTGTCCCCAGCCTCTGTAGGAAGTTCTGCTGCAGTATTCCACACTGGGCCAGGGCTTGTTGTTGAGTAGAATGAGTTTTTGGCAGGTCCTGGGTGGCCTCACTCACACGCTGGGCCTGGTTGCTGGGTCTCAAGAAGCATAGGTTTAGTCTCCTATACTTCAGAAAACTGGAGCAGAACTCTGAGAGAGCAGCAAGTGACAGATGCCCAGGTCTGTTCTGCAGATAACCTAGCTCAACATCTACTTCACTGACAAGAATGCTGGCTCTCATAGCTGCACTCTCAAGTACCATGCCAGCTGATTTTCCTATTGGTTTTCAAAATATGAAACAAAAATCAGTTCATTTAGTAACCATGATTTCTATTTTTGTCAATATAGGCTTCAGATACACCCAACCCTAACCCTAACCCTAACCCTAACCCTAACCTAACCCTAATCCTAACCTTAATGCAACCCTAATTCTAATCCTAACCCTAACCCTAACCGTAACTCTAACCCATATTTCCCATTTCTAAAAATTTCACACATAAGGGAAGTTCAGAAGAGTGCTGTAATACTTTCAGCTATTTCACCTGACATGCAGGAGAAAGGAAACCCTGAACCGTTTGATGTTCTTTCACACAAAGGTGTTTCAAAGCTAGTGTCACGATCTGCCTCTATTTAAAACTATTACTAATTCTTAAGTGGCAAAGCTCTTCATCTCCACATGCTCGTGGCTCTTGGACTCCCCCCCCCCACCTCCATGGTCATGGGGTGGCCTTCAGAGGCCTCCTTCTGACGCAGAGCACCCTTCACACTGGAGCCACAGAGTGGCATCCTTCGCCCTTGACTCAAAGGCCACTAAAGTTGCCTTGAATATGAATCTGAGGTGCTTGTCTCCCTGTGGCTGAGTTTCTTGGAATCAGTGGCTGCCTACCGAGAGTGTTTTTGTCTACAGCTGGCATGTAGCAGCATGTGGAGACATGGATTACCACTGCTCAGGAGAAAGACACGGGCAACTCTAGGACAGAGACTACAACAAAGAATTACCTAGTCCAAACTGCTGTGAGATTGAGAAATTGTAAGATGAACGTTGAGAAACTGGGTACTGGGGAAGAAATGTGTAGAGCCACAAACCAGGGTTCTGTTCTGTGGGTGGGACAGCAAAGGTGGAGTCACAAGGAAGTTCAGACCTCCTTGTCCTGGACATCTTAAACTTGACAGAGTAGATGGATTCCAGCTTTTAACCTCCATAGTATTCTTAGATTAATACTCACTTTAAGTTCCTGCTACTTTGTTCTACTTAGGATCTGTACTTAAGAGGTTCAAGGAAATGTGCTTTTTAAAGAGTAGTGTACATTAATTACAAAAATAATAATTCTTACTCCGGCATTGTCACACATCACATAACACAATTTGTCATATTCTCTACCCAGGGCTTCGTGCTTTCCCCTCCCCATTGCCCAAATCCCTTTTCGTCACCATCTTCCTTCTGCTTCCAGCTTATTTTCTTCTTAGATCATGCATGCAAGAAAGTACGCAGTCTGACATATTGTGCTGATATAATGGTGATATCCAACAAGGAGAACCAGGTTCATCCACAGAAAAATGCACTTTCTTTTATTGGGTAAGGGATATATACATCTATATACATCTATATATACATATATATATATATATATATATATATATATATCGATTAGATATCAATTCACTGAGAAATGAGTGGCATTTTTCCACATTCTATAGGCTATTTCTTCAATTGATTAGTTTTGAAGTACTGTATACACATACAACAACAAAAAGTAAAAAAAAAAAAAATAAAAGAAGAGTATGTTTTATATGTGGAATATAACAATACAGTGTATTGTAGAAAACAAAAATAAATCTCACTCTAAAATAAAATCATTTGCTCTACACCTGCGTGCACCCTTGCACTGCCAGACACTGGAAATCTCCCCCTACCCACCCACACAGACTGACCAAGTCGCGCCCAGATAGAACCTCTCTGGCTATGTGCACCCCTGCCCCATAAGCCACCAGAACTCTGCCTCTGTGTATCCTTCCGCCCAACCACCAGAACTCTGAACTACCCCCCCTACTGCCCCACCTGGCAAGGCCGGCACTCAGGTAAGACCTCTTGGTCTGTCTGCACCCATGAACTGCCACCAGAACTCCACTGCCGCCCACAGCCTGTGACTGGTGGGAGCATAGGCAGGAACACTAGGCCTGAAACTCCCACCCTCCTACCACCAGAGGTTCTTCCTCACCCAGAAGCCAGCTCCAGCATCTGCTGTGAAATCCTGCAGCAAAATTCCTTGCAGAGAAGCTGGAGTCAGACCCTACCAGCTAATCCAGGATCTGAGCATCTTGTGAGAGGAGCACAGTAGCCTGTCTTCCAAAAGCTGCAGCAGGAAGAAGCAGAGTGCAGTAGCCAGAATGAGCCAGGTACATATGGACAGGATCAAGGTTGGTGAGTCCATACCCAAATTTTGATAGTTGCTAAAGGCACAACTTCACCAAAATGCAGAGGTCATTGCTGTACTAAATGACAAAGAGAAGGAGCAAGATGCAAACTCAGATCCTGAGCCCACCCAGAACAAATACAGGAGACACTACCATGTAAGAAAATGGCAGTCATGCAGCCGAAAATCTATGAAGCAGTAGCATCTGAGGGAGACAGACAAGTGCAGGAATGTATAGAGGAACTCAGAGCAGAGACAACACCTTAAAAAAGAAATGTATAAATTAATACAATGTAAAGTGGAAAAACAACTGCAGGAAAAGACAGAAGAAATCAGACCAGAAATAATCTCTGAAGTTAAAAAAGACATCTGTAAATTAATAGCATCTAAATAGGGGGGAAACTGCAGAAAGGTAGAGAGGAGATTAGAGCAGAAAAAAATCTCTGAGGTAGAGAAGGGATAACGATAATGAAAGACTTAAATGCTACTAAAGAAGACATTGATACAAAATCAGGGTAGAATAGAAAATTGATGGATTCCCTGTATTAGTAATATAGATTAGTTTATCTACTAGTTTAACACATGAAACAGTTTTAAAGAGATATACAAGAAAATAAAATCTCAATCGTGAACTGGCGAAACTGCCTCAATGAAAGTGA